>JACXGM010037864.1:0-10791 GCA_016801145.1 Umbra pygmaea
TAGGCCTTTTTATTCTTTGATCCACACTCAAACTGAGACATTTCAATTCAGTAGAATAATATGTGCACCTTTATGTGCAGACAACTCTGTGTTAAATTGCTCTGCCTGTATAGTGGTCTATGAAAGATTCTTACAGTGAACAGATAGACCTTACATCTTGGTCTCATATCTTCTCTCAACCTTACCAAGTTGGGATTGGAGGAATTTTTTAAATTTAAGGCAATCAGTTGACACAATATTTTTAAGTAAAATTGCAAATTTTGAGCTTATTATATTTTTCTTTATAGTTGTATATACTTAATTTGTTTAACTTCACTGCATTTATCCGTAAGAGATACTCAACCACATTAAGGTTGTACAACATTCAATATTTAATTAAACTTGTCAAAAACTGTATTAATGTTATCTGACATTGAGTGATGGAAATTTTGGGAGATTTTTTGAGTTTCTTTGTGTAGTGTATGGTTTCGCAATGATTGAAGTAAAATGCGATCAAGAGGCATATGTTTAACTAAGGCTAAACCTGTGTGTTTGACAAATTGCTGACTATTGAGTTTATTAACGTAAATATATTAAGGCAACGAATTGCCTTCATTTTGTTTTGTTTTGTTTACTTATTTGGGTTTACAGTGAATGCATATTAATGATGATATGGTCAAAATACTGACTTGCCTAATAATTGTGCACACAGTGTTGTAGCTGAAGGAAGATTCATCAGGTTTCTGCATCTAGGGCTACATAACCATTCATATTTTGTTACTGCTCTTGAAGGCCCACGTTAGGCTACCCAGAATAACATTCTGGAATGAAAGGGCTCAAACTAGACCTCTGATCATAACCAGATTTTGGGGTGGGCCATTCATTAACAAATTGATGTGAACACTAATGCATGTTCATGTCTTCAAGTTATTTCACATGGTCATATAAATGATCTTGCCTTCCATCAAAGCACAATCATCATTACTTTATTTTTACACATACATACAAACTGTTGAATTACCTGTAGTCGTCAATAATTATGTTAAAAGTAGCAAATTGTTTTCAATGGTACTGTAGTGATTACCTTAAAAACCTAGGTCCTAAACAACCAAACTTGAAATTAAATTATTGTAAAATGAAGAGGTGTTACCCAGATTGTCTATTTTAATCTGATACCTTGGTAAAGTGGCATACAGAAAATATATTTGTCATTCATTTCTTGTAATTTCCAACACAAATACATTTTGTGAAATGGTTTATTTCAATACACATTCATCCTTGATCCCAGGAAGAAATTGCTTATTTTGTAACTGCTAATGGTGATCCCTAAAAACATCATGCTGCTCTTGCTGTGATTCTTGTGAAAAAAGGAGCGTAGGTCTAGGTCACATGATGAGGAGCGTAAGTCTAGGTCACATAGTGAGGAATGTAGGTCTATGTCAAATTATGAGGAGTGTAGGTCTAGGTCACATGGTGGGGAGCGTAGGTCTAGGTCACATGGTGGAGAGCGTAGGTCTAGGTCACATAGTGGGGAGCGTAGGTCTAGGTCACATGGTGGGGAGCGTAGGTCTAGGTCACATGATGAGGAGCATAGGTCTAGGTCACATGGTGGGGAGCGTAGGTCTAGGTCACATGGTGGAGAGTGTAGGTCTAGGTCACATGGTGGAGAGCGTAGGTCTAGGTCACATGATGAGGAGCAAAGGTCTAGGTCACATGGTTGAGAGTGTAGGTCTAGGTCACATGGTGGAGAGTGTAGGTCTAGGTTTGTTACAAAAAACAGCAGTCGAGCACCTTATATTCCACTGCATGTTTTCTACTGATGCTAAGTAGGATCAGACCTTGTCAGTTCCTGGATGGGAGACTAATGCTGCTGGAAGTGGTGTTTGAGGGCCAATAGGGGGCATTGCTCCCTCTGGTCTAAAGATCATTCCCAATGCCCCAATGCAGTGAAGGGGATATCTGCTCTGCTTTCTTTCGGATTGGAAACTAAACGGGCATCCTGACAGCCTGTGGTCACAGGGGCACAACTACCCAGTGTCAGAGGGGTATGCAGCAACAATTTTGGTGCACCCCCAAAAATCAAATAAATAAATAAATAAATAAATAAGTGTGCCAGACATCATCATGTATGGGCTTTAAATAATAAAGTTTTATTTTAAAGTATATCAGCCACTGTAGGCCTAACATAATAATAAATAATTATATGGTGTGTATATGTATATCTATCATGGCTCAACATTAATGGTTGCCCAGTTGCCCTTGGCAACCAACCTAATCATCACCCCTGGTTGCCCCCGTGCCATCGCCGACCTCTTGTCTGTCTCATTGACATATTGTTAAACAAACATTATGTTATAGATTTTTCCATATTAGTTTTTCCATATTAATATTATTAAGAAATTAATCTGTTGGTATCAAGTTGCTCCCTCTACACTTCCACCTAATGTTAGACCATAGATTGAATAATCACTGGATAGAGCCATGTGTGACGTCACCCATTGGTTTATGAAGATCTGATTTGGGTCATCGAATTTGCCATTACAGGCGCAGACATCTTGGTTGCGGATGTGATGATTTTAGACGAGAGGGAGGAGTAATCTAGCTAGCTAACTGATATTAATTGGAAAGCTAACGAAAAACAGTATTAAAACAAGATGTAAAACAAAATGTATCGTTATTTACCAGAAAAACTGAATGGAAACTCCTTTGAGTGTCTTGTCATACATCTAAACGCCATAGCCATGCCCTAAATGCCCCTTTGCTTTATCACCGATTTTAAAATCAACGACAATAATTCAAAAAATGAACATTATGATAAATTGCAGAAGGCTTTAATCTAGCAATTGAGACCATATACTCATTATGAAAATGTTTACTGAGGTAATAAATCAAGTGAAACTTGTTTCTCATTCTCATAGACTATTACAGAAAAAAGCTCTTTTGCAACCAGACGTATCGCCCCCAGCTGTAATTCAGATAGAATGCAGGTTAAAGGCACTTACTCATTTGCGTCAATTTGTCAAACCGGATGCTCACCCTGTGGCTGCGTTTCAACATGCATAGTATGCATACTATATAGTATGCCAGAGTACGATTAGTGCAAACCATAGTATGCAAATATAGTATGTCAGAAGTCCCCGGATGGTCTACTATTTCCGAGGGATTTTCGAAGTATGCAACCCTGCATGCTTTTTGGGCTGATATAGCCCACAATCCTTTGCAACACAGAATAGGAGGGGTTTCCCAAAGCTGGTCCTTCTTTGGAAGTGTTTAAATGTAAGTATCCAAAAGTTAGGTAAAAATAAACGTGTCATTACATGAGTTTTTTGTTATTGTACCAATATTAAATAAAGTTTAAATGAAATACGAACAGGTTGTGCCAAATGTTTAATGTTCCAACTTCGCTGGCTTCATCGCTCGTGGAAGTGGTCTAATTTGAGTTGCAACCTTATGACGTGTTAGTATGTCCCCATGCTAGCATACTCACTTACTATATACTTAATAGTACGTACTTTACCACCACCTGCTTAGTACATACTTTTATAGTATGTAGTATGCATATTGAAATTCAGGCCGTGTGTTAGACCTACCTGTTGTCTTCCCCTGTCTTTCCTGATCCACCAACCTCACACCTGAAAGATATGAACTCACTGTTAAATATAGCAGCCTAAAGTCAATTCTTAAATCAGCTTAGTGATGGTATCAGATGGTAAACCAGAGTTATTGCATAAGTTATGTTTTCCAGCTTCTTGTCATTTATTGTGCATGCTAACTTATATTTACCAGTTGTTATTTTACCTTAATAAAATTGAGATGTGTCATGCATGGGATTGGAGCCAGAGGGTTTAACCAAAATATAAATGTAGCTATCAGCAAAATTGGTTTGCATTAAGATAGCCGTAAACCCCAATTTAGTTGCTAGTGTAAGCAAAATCTAGCTAGTCTGAGAACAGTCTGTTAACATGAATATTTGCAAGCCTCCAAGTTTGGTAGTGAATCTATGCTTGATTCCAATGTAAACCAGTGTTATTGCATTAGTTGTTTTCCTGATTCTTGTCATTTATTGTACATCCTACCTTATATTTTCCAGTTTTCAGCTCAGCAACCTCAGTTTTGCATATTCTAAGCTAGCCAACAACCCCCATCTGGCTGCTACATTCTCAGTGTTAGCAAATGCTAGCTAGTCTGTTAACATGAATATTTTCGAGCCTCCAAGCACAGACGTCATACTTTAAATCCTACCTGGTTCCTTTCACCATCCACTTATTCAACTGCCGTCGCATCCCTTAACGTGCCATCTATTTTTCACTCTTTCTTTTTCTAATTTAGCCCCCAACAGCTTTTTTGCTTTATCCATCTTTTTCCATAGATGACAACTCACTACTCGTACCTCCTCTTCCACGCTCATGGTGCCCCTGCTCCCTCTTCTATGTCAAAATTCTATGATGGAATCTTATGAGATAGGGCGCCTATTCTAGCCTTTTAGTCCTCTAAAATGTTATATAACATTGAGCAAATGCAGAAATTATTTAGAAACACACAACAGCAGCTACATATAGAAAATACCATATATATATATTTTTTTTTATAATTTTTTACCATCGCTTTGGCGCCCCCATAGTGCTGCGCCCCATGCGCCGCATATAGCGCATACCCACTTTTTGCGCCACTGTGTGGTCACCACAGATCCCATGACACTTATCATAAGAGCAGCTTTCAGTTGGCTCAATCATCTCTCTTCCCCCCATTTCTTCTTAGGTTGTTACTCTAAATGACAATATGTTCTCAGTCAACATCCTAATCCAAATAAATTGCATGGGTTGAGGATTGTAGTATAAATGTGTATATTGAATGGCTTCTGTTTGTGGTTAAACTAAATGTTAATGTTAAGTCTCCACATGGTTTGTATAAAGTGCACCATAAATATAAACACATTTGTTAATTGTTCACCACTATTGTGTTCATCTAGGGAGCATGGATATTAAGTCAAACAGTCATTCTGAGCAGCAAAGTTAGCGCCTAATAATTGGCTCTGTCTTTATTTCAGGAAACCAATGAGATTGTTGCCATTAAGAAGTTTAAGGACAGTGAAGGTAAGAGACTCATGTTTATTCATGATTTATGCATATTACGTTGTGTCTGCCATGCTGGTTTAATTTAGCCCAACTCATCTCCAAGGTTATGCCATCTCATCCTTAGTTCTTGGTCTGTCTGTGTTGTTCTGCCACCTGTCTTTGTGTCTATCGGTCTGTCTTGCTGTCTGTCTCTCTGTGTTGGTCTGGGTTTGTCTGTGTTGTTCTGGATTGGACCGTCTGTCTGTCTGTCTGTCTGTCTGTCTGTCTGTCTGTCTGTCTGTCTGTCTGCCATCCTGTCTTTTTCTCTGACTATATCTCCAATCCTGTCTGTCTCTAATATTCTCTCTAATCCTGTCTGTCTTTAATCCTCTCTCTAATCCTGTCTGTCTCTAATCCTCTCTCTAATCCTGTGTCTCTAATCTGTTCTGTCTTTAATCCTGCCTGTCTCTAATTTGATCTCTAATCCTGCCTGTCTTTAATCTTATCTGTCTCTAATCATGTCTGTCTCTAATCCTCTCTCTAATCCTGTCTGTCTCTAATCCTCTCTCTAATCCTGTGTCTCTAATCCGTTCGGTCTTTAATAATGCCTGTCTCTAATTTTATCTGTCTCTAATCCTGTCTGTCTCTAATCCTTTCTCTAATCCTGTGTCTCTAATCCGTTCTGTCTTTAATAATGCCTGTCTTTAATTTTATCTGTCTTTAATCCTGTCTGTCTCTAATCATATCTGTCTGTAATAATTTGTGAATTTTTTTGTAAATTTTTCCTTGTTTTCTTCTTAATTCCCACTAACTGTACATTGTCGGCAGCTTCGCAACTCAATCAAACAAATTTATTTTCTAAGTCCTTTTTAAAACAGCAGTTGTCACAAAGTTCTTTAAAAGATACCCAGCCTAAAACACCAAAGAGCAAGAAACCACAAGTGATGCACAGTGGCTAGAAAAAACTCCCTAGTTGGTGGGACCTAGGAAGAAATCTAGAGAGGCCAGACTCAGGGGGGTGGTTAGTCTTCTTCTGGCTGTACCGGCTGGGAAATCTAAGGGTACACAGCCCATTGTATTAGGGTCACATTGTTTATCAGTGTTCATTTACTGTCCATAGATGGAGATAGGAATGGTGGGCTCTACTAATTTGGCATCGGACGATGTCTACAGTGAAACATCGTGATGGACGATGAAATCGGGTGGCGGAGCTATACATTTTATGAACTTAAAGAATTTATTTATACATTAATCTATTCATTAATTAAATTTCTATTTATTGCACATTTGATCCCATCCTCTCCTACTCATCCGGGGTTTTCCTTACTTTTCCTCCGTATGGTTAGTCATAGTGATCTAATCCTTAAAAAAAATCCTTAGACTTACAACGTAAATGCAGTTACGAATACTAAAGTGTTTCATCATCCGAAAACTTTATTATTATTCTTTTCGATTAAAGATTTGCTATATGTACAGCAGACTTCGTTTTGACCGTAAAATATACATGTAGGCCTAGCTGTTTTAGAGACAACATAATCATTTAAACTACTGTCACTTCATTATAGACTTGTAAATTGAATTAGTATAGAGACCATCGGAATTCGAACAGTATAAACTATCGTTTGTATGCTTTCACTGAAGACAAAAAGCACAACTGCAGTAGGCTATCCATTTTCCGCTAGAAATTCAATTGTTTTAAACTTTAGAGACAAAACGTTCTTTATATTTAACTTTCTGCTGTCAAGGAAGATGAATAGCCTACATGCCATGATTTCGGCTCTTTCCGGGGCGTTTCTCCTGCCGTATTCTACAGTACACCTGCATTCTGTCCGGGGTGTTTCTCCTGCCGTATTCTACAGTAGCTACTGTAGATGGCACCCAGATAGGCGTAAAAGCCCACCCGAAAAATAATACAGTACAGGGGCGTCAAGCCCATTGAAACTTTTTGAGCCAAGTGGATTTTCTTTTTAATATCAGTATTTCTGGACACTTGTTTCCGTGTGTTGTGCACACTGTGCCCCCTTAAAAAAATAGGTGCATGACGCTTCTGGTACAGTAGGGTATATGAATCACACACGCAATTTACGGGTGATAATAAGCGGAACATATGGTTCTAAATATGATTGCATGAGGTTGGAATACAATACAATAGCAGGACAAATAGCATGGCATTTATTTAGGTAAACTTTTATGACGCTATTACTGATTAGATGCCTATTACTGTTTTCCTTTGAAGAACAGCATATTTCACAATGCAATACACTTTTATCTTTCACGGAGTTTTACTTTTTACTGGTGAAGCAGTAACAATCATGCACTCATCATTTTACACTACATGGAACCTTCTGTCAAGCTCGGAAATTTGGATTGTGTTGTACATTTAATGAACCTCATTGTACCTTATGTTTCCCGCAGGTAATTAGGGGTATGTTGATAGGCAAATCGTAGACACTGTGCACCAGCACTGACACTAAGAACAAGTGGTATTTATCAATTGGGATTTCGTACCGGTGTGCCTAAAACGGTCATAGGATCATTTGATTAATCCCACTTGTTTTGCATAGGCGCATTCTTAATTCACATCGTAAGTAGCCTACAAATGTAGGATTTTTTAAATGCAAGCTTGATAATATATACCAACACTAGTGTTTTTTTCGCCATTGAGAATGGGCTATTCAGACAAGAAAAAATCACTTAAATGTATAGGCCAGTTTGAATATTGAAATAGCCTATAGCTACGTTGAGTTTTTTGAGTATGCACTAACATTAATGCGGGTACTCCACTTAGGCAATAGCTGGCTTTATATAATCAGCACGTGGGGGGTTGGGTGTTTAACATTAGTGTTGGGTGTTTAACATTTGTAACACATTGAATAGCTGAGTGGTGTTTAACATTTGTGTTGGGTGTTTAACATTTGTGTTGGGTGTTTAACATTTGTAGCACATTGAATAGCTGAGTGGTGTTTAACATTTGTAACACATTGAATAGCTGAGTGGTGTTTAACATTTGTGTTGGGTGTTTAACATTTGTAGCACATTGAATAGCTGAGTGGTGTTTAACATTTGTAACACATTGAATAGCTGAGTGGTGTTTAACATTTGTAACACATTGTATAGCTGAGTGGCCATCAATGCAGGTCTGGGCGAGGGGAGATTACGTGTCACCTTTTTACAAAAATGATCGGGTGCACGCTTTATGCGCTAAAATACGGTAGCTTTCAACTTGGGGCGATGAAATCACGATGCCACCTCTACATCGAGATGTCTGTCAGCCATCGCCGATGGACGATGGTATCATCTATCGGCCCAACCCTAGTCTTAAACAGGGACAATGAGACGGGACGCGCTCTGGAGATGTACATCTGGAGACACCAGGTGGATACGGGATCACCAACAGCAGTGACATAGGCATCAGCACAGCGGGGTGGGCACAGGATGGAGACATGAAGGAGTCATCAGATTATATTATGGATTCAGTCCCACCCATTTTGCCAAGACAACACCACCAAAGGGACACCTTCAGACCACAACCACCATGAAGAGGGTACAGTATAGTCCACACAGTGTACTCCCATCCCACAAGTTTAGGGTATCACGGGGCAACATGAGCAGACCAGTTACTCAAACATTAAGTGGTGCTGGAGCGAGGATATCCCAGTGGAGAGAGTGGAGCCCACCCGGCAAGGCAGCTTGGGTAGTCTGTCAAACAATGCTGTGGTACACTTTCAACACCCTGGGCCAGACTACACTATGTCATAGAACTGTAATGATGTCTGTGGTTTGAAGATAGAAGACAGGTGAAGGAGTAGGTGTTCTAGATTTTATTTAGAACCCCGAAAGGAACAAACAACAAAGCAAACCTCGGCCATCTAATTCTACGGGTGACAGTGATGCCCAAAACAACAAAGCTGTACATCAATCTAATAGCGCACAAAGGCAAAGCAGAGTTTACATAAATTTAAACCTTCTCAAGATAAATATCCATAATTCTCTAATCATAGTATCAAACAAGAATATAAAGCAAACATGCCTACATATTTCATCACATGGTGTACATACATCATACAGGGAAAATAACCAACATCAAACTCAAAGTCTAGGGAACTTAAATATAGGATTAGTTTAGGTGACATCTTTCAGGTGTGGTTGCTTAACGAAGAATTACTAAAGAGATGAGTCTTCAGCATAGACTTAAATGTTGAGACTGATGGCATTATTTTAACAATCTGAAACACAAGTATCAAATGCGAAACACAAGTGATTTTGTGGGTGGATCTTGGGCTCTGTTGCTATTATTCCAGTGGGATAAATGACTCTTGTGCCCGATGCAAATCTAAAATGGGTAGGTCTGAAGTAGCTTCCCTAGTCATAGGTGTGGTTAGGTGGATTACTATTATAACGGCGGATTGCTATTGTTGGGGCTCACTCTCACTGAATCCCAAGGTTATGAATGCATGGTGATATTTTTGCAACGTAGTCTAACATTAGACCGAGATTACTTTGCTTACCTCACTATAGACAATGCAGCAGCTCTTCCGTCAAATAAGCTCTCCTCTCCCGTTCTGCTGCTTGGGCATTTGGGTTAAGTGGCAACGGCACATGCATTTCAACATCACGTCTCATTAAGTCCTCTAATATTTCCTTATTTATGTCATCAACACATCCATGATTCATGGAAATGTTGTGTATAACACAACAAGCCACAAAGATTGCTGCGACCTTTTGAGGACTATACTGTAAAGTGCCTCCTGTCCAATCCAAACACCTGAAGCATATTTTCAGTATGCTGAATGTTTGTTCAATTACACTGTGTGTTTTTGTATGTTTTCAATTAAAAAGTAGTTTACGCACTGTTGCTGGCATCATAAATGGTGTCATCAGCCATGTCTTTAACAGATAGCCATTGTCCCCTTCACAGCCACCCATCCAAGGGGGGATTCCCCTCGACGATTGCAGGAATGGCAGAGTTTGCCAGCATAAATGAGTCGTGGCTTGAGCCACATTTGATACTTGCATTTCAGATCGTTAAAATAGGGCCCATGGAGTTGTCGGAGAGCGACGTGGCAGGATAGATAATCTGATTTATCTAACCCGAATCCCACCAGTGCTATGCCAATTTGTGCTGCCCGGTGTAGGGAACCCATAGTCAGGCTCAAAACCATGACTATCATGACGTAGCCTGTCGTGTAATGTAGCGACTTAGCCCACTATGCCACTCTGACCCCCCCCCCCCCAGTTTTTCCTGATATAACTGTACAGCCATCTATGTTCATTGCCAGATTTGACAGCAGGTCTCTTTGTTTCATGTTTAGAAGTAAATACTTTTCTGTCATCCAATTCTTTATGTCTGAAACACAGGCTTCCAGGGTAGGCAATTTTGGGGCTTCATCCTTTTTCACTGAAATGTACAGCTGTGTGTCATCAGCATAGCAGTGTACGTTGACAGTGTGTTTCCGGATGACATCACCAAGAGGCAACATGTATAGTGGTCCCAAAATACACCACGCGGATCCCTGTCTAAATGTAATCCTGTCTGTGTTTTCTCCACAGAGAATGAGGAGGTTAAGGAGACCACGCTACGGGAGCTTAAGATGCTCCGAACCCTGAAACAGGAGAACATTGTGGAGCTAAAGGAGGCGTTCCGTAGGAGGGGGAAGCTGTACTTGGTGTTTGAGTATGTTGAGAAGGTAAGAACCAGGCTCATCTGTAAAACCATCTTTATCTGGACTACAGTGCTGTAAAGTTAAGGCTAAAACCA
>JACXGM010037865.1:0-10865 GCA_016801145.1 Umbra pygmaea
AAACACGAGTAGATTAATTTTAAAATGAATCCTAAAATATACAGGCAGCCAGTGGAGTGAAGCTAAAATAGGGGTGATGTGCTCATATTTCCGTGCTCCTGTTAGGAGACGCGCCGCAGCGTTTTGCACCATCTGAAGACGAGTAACAGAAGCTGCACTAATGCCTACATAAAGGGAGTTACAGTAATCCAACCGAGTGCCTACATCTTGCCTTCTACATGCTGTAGGTTTGCAAAGGAAAGAAAGAGGATGCAAAGCAGCCCCAGAGCATCACCAGGCCACCACCATGCTTGACTGTGGGCAAAGTGTTCTTTTCAGTGTATGCTTCATTCGTCTTCTTCCAGACATACCGCTGATCCATCGTGCCGAAAAGTTCCAGTTTTGTTTCATTGCTCCACAGAACTGAATCACAAAACCTCTGTGGCTTCTTTATAGATTTTAAACATATTGGAGCCAAATTTTCTTGTGCTTTTGGGTAAGTAGTGGTGTACATTTGGGAGTTCTGGCATGGAAACCTTCTGTGTTTTGTACATGCCTTACTGTGCTCACTGAATCCTCAGTGCCTGTTGCCACCAAGTCTTGCTGCAGGTCTTTTGCAGTCTCTCAAAGGGTCTTTTACAACCTGCAGTCTCAGAAATCTGGTTACAGCTATTGATAGCTTCCTTTTCCTGCCTCGTCCCAGTTGTATAACCACCGTTTCCTTAACTTTGAACTTGCAAACTATGCTTCCAACGGTGTCTCTGGGAACATTCAGTGCCTTCGCTATCTTTTTGTATCCTGTTCCTTGTTTGTGAAGGGCGATGATCTCTTCATTTTTTGGACCATTCCTCTGACCTAGCTATGTTTCTCACACGCAATCCGACGTGACACTCAACAAACCCCTAGCCAGTTCAGGTATTTCATGTGTTCCAGCTCAAGCACACCTGGTGCATCTAATGAAGTCCTTGATTATTTGCATTAAGTGTGCTTGTGACAACACCTGTTTGGCATATTTGTGCTGTTGTGAGGGATTCTATTCAGGGGGTTGATTAATTTTAACACTAGAGCCATAATAAGTTGCATTTTCAGTTGGATTTGGGGAAACCCCTTGATTCATTCGTTGTGTTGAGCTGTTTCAATTGCTATTTTTGATTTGTACATGCAAAAACCTAAAAGTTTGCATTTTGACAATAAACCCGATTTGCAATGGGGGTAGAATATTAATTTGTGATTTTCTACCCTTCCCAATTCCCACCCTTCTTGCTATGCCAATTTTTGCGCTGCATTGTTCAGGAGGCCCGGGGAAAGTCAGAGAACCCATGGCCAGGCTCGAACCCATGGCCAGGCTCGAACCCATGGCCAGGCTCGAACCTATGGCCATGGCCAGGCTCGAACCCATGGCCAGGCTCGAACCCATGGCCAGGCTCGAACCCATTACCATCGTGGCATAGATGGTACTGCAATGCAGCTACTTAGCACACTACGCCATGCAGACCCCCCAGGGGTTGAATAATTATGATTGCAACTTGGAAGGCCTCCGAGGACAACCGAGACAACATTTGGACGCTTCTGCACTTGAAATGCACACAGTCCAGAATTCAAAGCAAACTTAGTGCCCGCCCCCCTAGAGAGTCGCTTCAAGTGACGATAAATGTAGCCATAGCCCTTGGCCTAGTTAGCTATTCACCATAATAAGCAAGAATAAAAAAGATACCTGTAAGTTAGCCAGCTAGTTAGCTATTCACCATAATAAGCAAGAATAAAAAAGATACCTGTAAGTTAGCCAGCTAGTTAGCTATTCACCATAATAGGCAAGAATAAAAAAGATACCTGTAAGTTAGCCAGCTAGTTAGCTATTCACCATAATAAGCAAGAATAAAAAAGATACCTGTAAGTTAGCCAGCTAGTTAGCTATTCACCATACCTTGTAACATTTACAAAAACGGTCACAAAATCTTCTGGGATCTATATGACCTATCTTGCTTAATTAGGAACAGATTGAACAATTTGTCACAGATTAGGTTTTCAAATGACGTTGCAATTATCACATAATAAGCAAGAATAAAAAAGATACCTGTAAGTTAGCCAGCTAGTTAGTTAGTGCTCCATCAACCATATTTGATAAATATGCAGAGAAGCCTGTGGTATAGTTCGTTTTTCACGGCATCCTTCACCCATACACTTAACTGCTTAACCACTTCCTAGGTCCAATTCATACAGACTGAGGAATAGTCTGTCAATGATACTTTTTAATTTTACCTTGCGTTGATCCAAGTATATACACAAACAATTTATGCTAGATCATGCTAACTGGCCCTCTCCAGTAGAGGGTATCATGGCCATGGTATACTGTAGATATAACAAAGGGAAGAAACACTTTTTGTATTTTGTGTCGTAGGCTAGTGACAAACATTGGCAGTTCCTACCACACGTAAAATAGTATGCTAAAGAGTGCAATGTAAGTGATAGGGCACTTATTTTATCGGATGTGCTACCTTTTTACATTTCTTTTGTCAGTAACTACATTATTCAGTAATTAGTTTCAGTGTTTGGAAACATTAAAGGGGGCATACAAGTCAGATGGGGGCATCAGATGGCTCAGTGGTTAGCGAGTCAGATGGCTCAGTGGTTAGCCAGTCAGATGGCTCAGTGGTTAGCCAGTCAGATGGCTCAGTGGTTAGCCAGTCAGATGGCTCAGTGGTTAGCCAGTCAGATGGCTCAGTGGTTAGCCAGTCAGATGGCTCAGTGGTTAGCCAGTCAGATGGCTCAGTGGTTAGCCAGTCAGACGTAGTCGAAAGGTTGCTGGTTGTATTTCCGAGTTGTCCAAAGGGTGTTGTTCCAAAAAATGTCCCTGTACGTCCCTGTATGTTGCTCTGTATAAGAGTGTCTGCTAAATTACTAAAATGGAAATGTAATGTAGATAAAATACAGTTGAAATTTAGCTCAAACTGCAATGTAGTGCAATGCAAATTACATTACATCACATAAAAATCTGTCTGTGTTTTTCCTACAGGTGGTAGCATACGGTCTTGATATCTACCAAACCAGAGTCTACCCATCCAAGCAGTTTGACGTGCTGAAGGATGACTATGACTATGTGCTGATTAGTAGCGTTCTCTTCGCTCTTTTTTTTGCTACAATGATTAGCAAACGCCTGGCAGAGGTCAAACTGCTAAACAGGGCCTGGCGGTAAAGGGTTGAACTTCACCCTTCAACTTGGACCTCAACATTGCTGCATGGACAAACCCGGGCATTGGAGGTGGACAAGCTAAACATGTTTGGAAATCTCAAACTTAAACCACACCCATCCTGGGGGTTGTCCTTAGTTCTTTGGAAATTCTTTTTTTTTTCTTCTAAAGGAAGGTTTTCAATGTTTTTGGGAACATTTTTAACCGTCATTGTATTTTTTACATAATTTATTTGGTCACACTTTACATTAAGGTATCTATTTAAGGGGAGTTATAGGTCATTGTTACTAACAAATAATAAATGTTCTGACACCATTTATAACCTCCCTTGAAGAATAGCTTAATGTAAAGTTTACATCACACGTCATGGAAGTACATTTTATCACACTGAAGGAGCAAGCAGTGAATTTGTGGTGTGTTTTAGAGCAAGTGTTTATATGCTCTAAAATAACATGAACTAAAAAATTAGACCTAACAGAATAAATGTGTTACATGCTTATTAGGAGATTTTGATAATTGAATGTTAATTGGATTTAATCTTTTTTTTCATTTTCATGTTAGTCATTTCATTTATAGGCCTATATGTGAAAGGGCATGTTGTACTTGAAGGTTTTGATTTCAGCACATTTGTTGGGGGGGTTGTTGAATTTTATTAGGCCAACTTTGTTTATTGAAGTCTATCCTTGATGCACTGGAAGTTTTGCTTTTCAAATGATTTCCCAAAAATATCCCCTATTGCTGGTGATTCTTAGTTTCAAATGTCTTTAAAAAAAATGAATGCCAGACAGTGAGTAGTATTGTGCTCCAGCAGTTAATAATTCAGATAGAATCCCGTGCAACACATACCTTCAATAAAAATGAATACTATTTATCAATGTGTATTCCATGTTTTGTACATTATTTTAATACTTTTTTTAATAAAAGATTTATCTAATAAGATTTTATTTATATCTTAGACATGTATATTTTATTATAGCTATGTAGCCAGTTGTTTGATTTGTGACACTTCCTGTTATGTTGTCTGGTGATAAACATCATTTCCTGTCAAGGGAGGTTATGAAAAAGTATCGCTTGTCTAATACTGAATCTCAAGATGGCGTCGAGTGGAGGAGACGGAGAACCGGAATGGACGGCTGCTGTACGGCCGCTTTTATCAGCTTCGTACACAGCGTTTGAAACGAAAGAGCTACCTCAGCTTATAGGATCCATAATAAACAGGTACAAATCCTGCCAGTTTACGAATTGTTGTAAGACCTGCTTGAAACCAACAGCCTAACTCCGCGAGCCTCTCCCTCACCTGGTTTACATGGAGCTATGGTTAGCATAGCATGCTAGCGAGGAATCTGCTTCATCATCAGGCCAAACAGGTTGTGTAGCGTTACGTGCTAATAATGTTGACCAAATAAAACATGTCATTGGCTTTGTATACTGCAGCCTAGGTTGAAGTAAATATTACTGTGAAACCACAAATGCATTTTGACGAGTTAGTCGAATTTGCTTGAAAACAGACAGTAGCAAAGTCCCAGGCAGCACGTACTGAGTGAAGAATGGTTCAGCCAGCAGCAGCTGTACATTCAAGGAAGGAAACGAAAGCTAAGCGTGTGTTTGTGTGTGAGAAGATGCCCGTCGATGTTCTGTAATATATTGTCTAGTAAAATATTTCATTATCAGTACCAGAGTGACTCCTCTGTTTATTATCGTTTAACATGTAATTTGATGTGGGCTAGTTATTATTGGCTAAGTTGGCTACAGTACTTAGCTAGAGATCATCATTTGACTTTACGTCCCCATCAGAGTTGAGGAGCTAGTAATAACTGTCAACAAAAATCTGAGATATCACCTGCTTTTCAAGAAATGGGTAGGGCGGGTCATACTCAGCTGCTAACATGAATCTGAAGGAAATGCTAACATGAAGTGTCTAAATTATGTATTTTTTCATCGGGATTTCAAATGAGTTTATTTTTTGGCTAGGATGACTCTAACCTACATTTTTGTACTTCAAAATGGCAAATTTTACTCTTTCGAACAACTTTTATAATATATTAACAGATATAAGGGATAAACATATATTTATTAACTAATGAATATGACTGGATACAATTACAAGGAACAATCTCCTGACTTCCTGAACCTTGTTAGGTTGCACAAGTACTTCTCTGATTCATTCTTGGACATCAGCGTCCTGCTAGTCTCCTGAACCCTGATCCCTTCATCTCTCTTTTTTTGTGGAAAGTACGTATCCTCAGTCGCCATTTGAACAAACCTCTCAATTCTTTGCCTTTGGCAAGGCCAGTTGAACACCTCCATGGGGGAGTTGAAATTTTGCACTTCTGAGGTGATTAGGGGCCAGGTGAGAGGTGGCTCTGACACACTTTCTGACCAGCTGATCAAGTTACCAAGCATCACAATTGATGTCAGGTGTCCTAGTTCTGACAGGAGTCCCCCAGCTGAGTCTTTGGGTCCCCCTCTCCCCTGATGGCCAGGATTCGCTCCACCCCCTCAATCCTCTCCCTCTGATCCTCCGAGCACAGCCGTGTTTGGAGTGATGGTTCACCGTGGGCATACCGAGCAGGTCTTCACTGTCGGCATCACAAGGTGCAGCACTTCCTTCCTCTCAGACTTGAAGCAGTCCAGCTGAAACAGGATGTGCCTAGGCCCTTTATTCCAGGAGTGCTTTACCTTCACATTGATTCAACATGGATAGTACATGCCAATGATGAATTTGGCAAATGACTGCAGATTCTTTAAGTTCTTACCATTAAGTCTGCTTTGACACCCAGAGCCTGAGAAGTCTGTTTGCTGTGGTGAGCCAGCAGCTGTGGTTCACTGGTCCAATCTCCAACAGAGCCAACATGACAGGAAGCACTTCATCCCTGACTGCACAGACAATCTTAGCCATAGTGTTGATCAGTTGAGAGTTCTTGAATGACCTTGTCAGGCAACTTGATCAGTAGAGGGCCAACAGAGATCTGGGTGAAGTTTGGAATAATATCCAAGTATGTAGCAGATTCAAGGAGCTTTCCTATTGGCCCAGAACTTGTCTGAATGAGTAGGGCCATCAAGGTCAATGAGATGGTACAGGGTTAGTTCACCAGTGTGTAGGTTGCACACCAACCAAACCAGTTTACTCCCCATGCGCAGCCCCAGCTTCCTCATTAATCCAGCATTTATACCACTGTTGACATTTGAGTCTCCTCCAATGGCCCATAAGGTCTTATCTAGTGATAGACCGATTTTATCAGCCGGCCAATATAGCGGGCTGATATTTGCGTTTTTACATGCATTGGCCGATACGCGGCTGCTGCGTTTGCCGATTTTCCTGGCATTATTTACAGACAGGCGTACACACAGGCAGCTCTGTGTTATTGGAGACACTGCAGTTCATTTGCAGATCATGCACTGCCCCTTGTTCTACCTCACCTGTCTTTACTATTTGTTAAATATTGTTTTTTAAGTTAAAAAATAAATGTTCCTTTTTTAAATTGAGATTTGTAACATTTGTAATCATCATTAAATAATTTTAATGATGTAAATTGAGGGAGCAAAAGTATTATCGCCTCCAAATATCGGCTCAAGAAAATCAGCAGCCCGTATCGGTCATCGACTAAGGCTGATGAAAAAGCATCGGCACTAAAACATCCATATCGGTCAATCCCTAGTCTTATTAAAACCCTCTATTTTCGACCGGTAAACAGGACCTTAGCAATTTGCTCAGCATGTGGGCCTGCTTAGTTGCTTTTTCTGGGGTAAAATGGAACAGATAGTTTCTGCCAGGCTCACTAGCAACACTATTGATTTCTTCCTTGATCTTTTCAGGAAAACATTTGTTACTGCCCTCAGCTACTATCATTAGTCATGTCAATCCTCCTATCAAAGAGGATGTAGGAAATCCCCTCTCCTCCCTACATTTCTCCTCAAACTTTTCACCTAGCTTTCTCATCAACTACTACTGTGCTCTCTCTACCTTGTTCTTATCAATCACTTTATCACTTGATTCCTGCATCAATCAGTGCTGCGATTGCTATAACTGCAGTTGGCCTCGGCCCAATGCCATACATTAGCAAGGGCAGTGTTTGGAATCTTAGTTTTTTGTACCTTTGCTGCAGGCTCTGGGTCAGTTTCAGGGACAAACTCATGTTTAACATTACTTCTCTTCAATCCCATATCCTGATCACCATATGCCAAATCTTTCAACATCTTTCTTGGCTGCATTCTTTACTGCTGCAACATTTTCTTCCTTGCTCCTCCTTTTCTCCCTTCTTTCCCATCTCCTCACTTTCTAATCTCCTCACCTGTTTCTTATGCTCTGGTAGATCAGGGTCTCCCATTTGGTTTCTGTCCCTTGATGTAAGCAAGATCTTTCACAGGAATCTTTTTCTCTGCTTCAGAAACTGTTAATGTGGGCATGGATCCCACAGCCCTCAGTCTCCCTTCTCACAACTGGTAATCTAACACTTGCATGCCAAAATATCAAATAACTTCTCTAACTTGACCATGAACCTCTGTTTGGCATCAAGTTTCCCCTTCCCAAGAGAGATCTTCACTGCCTGTTTCCAGACCTGCTTGAGCTTGGACATGATAGTCAACTTTTCATTGATGTCAGGTGGCTTAAAAAGAACATTAGATTTGCTCCACTCACAAATCAAACCAGGTTAGATGTCCCTCTCCAGCTTGTCCACTGGGTGTTCCTCCTATCATCACATTGCTCCCTCAAGTATATACCTCAGGATATCCCTTACAGTTGGCTGTTCAGACACCATCAGTTCTCGCCCTTTCCAGACAAGATTACTCAAATGAGAAGTTGATGTCTTCCTTGTTCTGACTTGAGTCATTTCTTCCACAAACAACTATTTTATAAATCAGTGAAATTCTTCACTGTCGGACTGGACTCTACTCCACAAAATATGCTATTATTGCTGTTGCTATTTTCTGACTGTATTTGGGTGTTACTATTGGTTACTTTGAAGATAACGCCCTGTTGTGTCTGGACAAAATGAACAAGACACAACAACATCGTTTCACAATGTGAAATCAACACATTTCCTGGATCCCCATTTCCCATTAGAAAATTTTAATATCTTTACACCATAAGTCAGATTTTCAAAATGTAAAGGCCTAAATCAATAAAAATTTGATTTCTCACTTGATAAACCTCCTCAAGCAACCATATTATTACAATTACTGAGATAGATGGTACAACAAATGTAGTTAATTCTGTAATAATAGTAAAATAACCTACAAAATGTAACAATATTCAACTGCAATTGATGTAGGTTAGGGCTATCGGAATTGTAAAAAATATTCAGATTTGTATTCTACACTTTGATCACCGCTAGTAATCAGTTATGGAATGTACCCTTCCTGATTTCTGTGTGTGTGTGCGCGTAGCTAGGTGGCTTACATATTAATGTCTCTGTTTACTGCACTCTATCATAACAAAAATCAGCCTAGCTAAAACAAAATTTGTAAACTTTTGAACTGGTTAAGTGTTTGGTCAACCCCTATCCTCAAGCTTACCGGTACATGTTTAAATATCCCAACACATCTGAGTCCACTTGTCAATAGCTGTGAGCCTTTAGATGTGGTGGTGTTTGACTAGATCTGAGATGTGCCACCTCAGGGCTATAGGTATATAATCAGTCATTGGATGTTTGGATGTGGGAGCTGTCAGACAGTCCATGACTTTGTGACACATGATCGATTTGAATAATATTTTCAGTTATACAAATAAATGAGTGAACTTCAAACCAGGTAGGTCCTCCAGGACTCTAAGCTTTTCAACACCTATGGCTACATTACTCCAGGACTCTAAGCATTTCAGCACCTATGGCTACATTACTCCAGGACTCTAAGCATTTCAGCACCTATGGCTACATTACTCCAGGACTCTAAGCATTTCAACACCTATGGCTACATTACTTAATCTTAAATAATATTTGTGGATATTCTTCTCCATTCCTGACATTTGTATTGTATTTATTAGACTGACTAATTTGTTTCCTTTTTTTTGCTTTGTTTGATGTCCAGAATTGTGTTGAACACTTATTCTGTAATGATTTTATTGTATATTTTACCATGACCTTCACTCCTCTTCTCTCCTATGCAGTGAATCAGATATTTTACATCATGATAAACAGTACGAGCCATTCTACTCGTCCTTCGTAGCGCTCTCTGCGCATTACATTACCACCGTCTGCGGACAAAGTAGGTGCAACCACGCATTCATTTTTTACCCCTACAATTAACTTTAAAACAACTACTGCTTTCTCAATTGATTTTTGGTCACAACAGGCCTGTTTGTGACATTCAAATATTTATTTTCTTCCAGTGTTTTGGTGTTGTTTATAGGAATATACTCGTGCACTGTTCTGAACATATTATCAACAAGGCAGGTTTTGTGAAATCAGTAATATTCTTTGTTCTCCCACCTGCCTGTAGTCCCCAGAAACCAAGTGCTATCAGTAGCAGCTGCATGCAAAGTGTTGGTTGAGTTCTCACTGCTGCGACTTGAGAACCCGGACGAAGCATGTGCCGTCTCACAGGTGAGAACAATACAGCTGTTATGGTTGTTATTGCTTAGACCATCCTCTCTGTTGTCTAGCCTAGTCCCAGATTAGTTTCTAATCTCTTGCCTAGTCCTATATAAAGCTAGACTAATGTGGGATGTTTTTTGTCTGATTATTTTATTTGTTACAAAAATTGTCTACCATTTTTTTCCCCTTTAGCTTGAATGAAGAAAAATTGTCTTTTCTGCATGAATGTGCTTAAAACTGTCCTGGATAAGATGGTGCACTCTCTTCATTATACTTTCAGAAAAAAGTCATCGCTACTGTGATGCCTCAAATTTCGACAGTTTATTGTACACATTTCTGTCTCTTTATTACACTGGCAAACTAGCCTCCTCCTAAACAGTTGTTATGTTGTAGTTACCAAACCTAAGCATGTAAAAGTTATTGGTCAGGCTCTAATCGCATGGTCAGATTTGGCAGAAACATCTGGAGCCAGGCTCCCTGGATCTCTCCATATATAAGACAACATTAATTATTGAGCTGTGCTGATTTCTGACTTCAGGCTAAATTCTATTGACATAATTTAGAAGGAGAATTACCCAAGCAGCCACGGTCGTAAAGGACTGTCTTCAGTGAAAAAAAGAGCACAGAGTTCTGCAACAGATGGTCTGGCCTTCACAGAGCTTTGATTTGAAACCTCAAGGCTGTCTGGGATTACATGGACAGACAGAAGCAAGCAAGACAGCAAAGTCTGTAGAATTGTGGGAAATTCTCCAACTTAAGTATAAAACTGCGCATAAGTATTAGTGGTGCAACGGATCGTCAATGATCCGTGATCCGTTCGGATCAATATCTTCGGTTCGGGACACACGTGATCCGCGGATTGATTACTGAAATAAAAAAGTTTTGCGCATGTTTAGTTCGCTCACAGCATGGTCATGGCGAGCGGAGGAACGGAGGAGCTTGGACGTCCCGCGTCATTTAAATCCACTGTATGGGAGAATTTTGGCTTCCTTGTTAAATATAATGAAGGAAAGAGGTTAGTGGATAAAACCGTGACAGTGTGTAGGCACTGTGGCACAAGAAAGCGATATGACAGTGGAAACACATCAAGCATGGCCACGCATTTGAAGCGATATCACCCCGGTGTTTCACTGACAGGAGTGAAAACGAAAGCTGCAAACAACCG
>JACXGM010037867.1:0-10988 GCA_016801145.1 Umbra pygmaea
TGACAACACATTCAGCACCTTCCCTTGGGACAGCGCCTTGTAACGTCGCACTTAAGAGGCAGCTTAAGTGCGACGTGTTAAGAAGATTCTAAGGGAGACTTCGGGGAACACACTTACGAACGTAAACAACTTCTGTAAGAGATATCTTTTAGAGTCTTCTTAGCGGGCTAAGAGTGAACGTTATCGGGGAACCGGGCCCTGGTCTGTAAGCATGGAAACATTCAGTCTCCAGTATTTAAAATGTCTGTCAAAATCCAAATTCAAAGTCATTTTTACTGGGGCATGGTCAGACAGGGTAATATGTTCTATAGTACACTCTTCAACCATATATAGATTTAGTTTGGATATACATATCATATCAATCCAAGAATAAGACCCATGTACCCTCGAAGAAAAAGTGAAATCTTTAGTTTTGTTGTTTTTAGCTCTCTAGCTAACAACTAGTCCCAGCTCCTCCAACATATATTTTGCCAGTTTAGCTTTTTTACTGGGGGGTGCATAGTCCGTGGGCAGTTTGTCAAATTTAGAATTTAGTGCACAATTAAAGTCGCCCCCAAGAATAAGTATCCCTTTAGCTTCCCTTGCCAATATGGATGAGACCTCTTTAAAAAACCTTGGATCATCCTCATTTGGGGCATAAATATTCATAAGGGTTAAGGTAGTCCAACCAATTGTTCTCTCTGTACTGCAAAACCAACTGATCGACTGATCAAGATCGCTACACTTCTTTTCCTGCTATTTGGACATGATACAAAAAACACCTGCTCCACCCATTCTCTTCTCAGTTTCTTATGTTCTGCCTCACTCAAGTGAGTTTCCTGTAACATAGCTAAAAAGCATTTGTATTTTTCTAGCTGTCCCAGTATCTTCTTTCTTTTAATAGGGAGGATAAGACATTTGATATTGTAACTGACAATTACTAAAGTAGCCATAAGATAACATTATTTCTATAAATAATTTCCATCCTCCTTAAAAAAAACCTTCCTCCTCTCAAAACCGCTCTCTGTGTGTAACGTTCAGAATCACAGACTACACAGGCTTCCAATATAAATGCAATGTGTTATTTGTTTTAATGTCCACTAAGCAGAAAGGGAGAAGTCGAACAGGCAGAGGTTTTGTACACAGCTGAGGATATGTATCGGTACAATACCAGGATCCGCATTCAGAAACAAGAGACAGGCTATGGTCGGCACACAATGAATAACAGGCAGAGGTACAATAGGGCAAGATTCAAAACGTAATCCAAACAGGCAAAAACAGTTCACAACAGGCAGGATATTCAGAATACAGGCTTAGTATGAATGCTTAGTCGAAAAACAATCCCTCACAACGACCTGAGGGACTAGGCTGGTTTATATAGGACCGTAAAACAGGTGTTTAGAATTCCGGTGATTGCGAGCGCAGTGGGCTGCTGTCTCTGTGAGGTGGAGGTGCCATGTTGTGGTGGTTGGAGGTACTGCGGGTAGAGGACGTCACACTGTGTTGTTTAACCTATCTTGAAGTGCATATCCCACCTGTGTGCAGGCTTAACAAGCAAATCAGGGACATAAGAACTGTTGAACATGAATAATAAACAAACGTAAACATTTTGAACTTCCAAAAACCGAGCTGGTTTCAAGAACGTACCCAGCTCCTGCTGTATTTTAGGCAGAGAGTTGTGACTTTTAATTCACTTTGTTCCCACTTAAATCCACAAACCAAAGAGAAAAACATATCTCTTGGTGAGGTGATAACTTTGTCATAAGTCTCTTCATAACGAATGAGAAAGGATAGAGCCATACTCACTTCAAGTCTTATTACATACATCAAATTACAGTTTCAGGAACATCACAACGGAGTAAGTCCCGATCCATTACATCTTGTTATAACCCCAATGTATCGTTGTAGAGAGATATATTACCTTGATATCCGCGCATATTTACAGTCCTCTCCCGGCCCTACATTAAAGCCCACAAATCTGCGTCTGACAGAGACGCATCTCCTTTTCTTCCTCTACGGGTCTCCTGCCACAAATCCCTGGAGAACTCCCTCTCTAACTTCACTCTCTCTCTCACATGCACCGAAATGCCCAACTCTCCAAGAGTAGGTAGCGCCTCGACCAGCGTTGGGAAAGTTTTAACCCCTGTCTCCAAGATGATTCTCAGCTGAGCTGGGAACCGACATCTGGCCTGGATCCCTTTCTCCTTCAGCTGTTTTATCACTGTGCAAACTTTCACCCTATTCATCTGCACTCCTGGTGAGTAATCCTGGTCAAAGTAAATTACTTTTCCCTCAAAACAAACTTGCTTCTGTACCCAGGCTTGTCTTAAAACTGCTTCTTTCGCCGGAGTTGGCTGGTTTAAGCCCCAACAATCTGTGCGCCCTCTCAATTTGTAGATTCAAGTTACAAAACTCACCATGTTGTCTTTCTCACTTTCTTCAGGAACTTGATAGATTCTCAAATTGTTACGGCGCATATGGTTCTGAAGATCATTACATAGATTAGTGAGGACCATCTCTCGTCTCCTTAGATGTCAGACCACCCTGTCATGGCGCTGACCAGTATCTTCCGTGGCACCGACCCTGTCCTCCACATCTGTAGTTCTTTGCTCAAGGGCTCCCACATGCTGTTTCAAGTCTTTCACTGACTCCTCTAACCTGGAAAGAGATGCTTTTGTCTCAATATATGAGTCTTGAGTTTCTTTTCTCAACTCTCTTAGCTCACAGAGAATCTCCTCCATAGCTTATTTTTCACCTGTCTCGCCTAGTACTGGTGACGCACCTTTTTTCCCTTGAGGTTTCTCCTGTGATTCTTGTATTTTCCCTGTGTTCCAGGCCGCCCTACTCGTGCTCATAGTTACACAGGTGACATATGTTGTTCCAGATGCTTTCAAACTGTTTTTAAACTTTACAAAATAACTAACCACAACTAACTTTTGAGGGAGCTCGTATCCGACACACGTCTCAGAACATGGCGTTACCGGAAGTCCCGATAAACAATAATTAACAAATAGTAAAAACAGGTGAGGTAGAACAATGGGCAGTGCATGGTCTGCATGTGAACTGCAGCATCTCCAATAACACAGAGCTGCCTGTGTGGACGCCTGTCTGTAAATAATGCCGGGAAACTCGGCAAACGCAGCAGCTGCGTATCAGCCAATGCAGATACATGTAAAAACGCAAATATCGGCCTGATATCTCAGTATGCCACCAGTGCTTTTCATCAAGCTTTTATTTTGAAGACCTACTTCCACTGACCTGCATTGTGAATTTGCACATTAGCTAAATATTTAGTTTTACCAAGCACATTTAGGTTTAACATTTAACATTTAGATTTAACATTTAACATTTAGATTTAACATTTAACATTTAGATTTAACATTTAACATTTAACATTTAGATTTAGAGCTAGGGTATGCGATCACTAAAAACTAGAAAGAAACGGCTAGCATTTCAAATGATCCAACGGAAAAAGTCCCTCCTCCCTTCAGAGCTACTTTTAAAAGCCACGCCTCCAAAACTTGTGAATGTGCGTTGATGTCTAATTCTTGATATTAACAAATAACCATCCAAATAAAAAGCAAGATTACCTGTCTAGCAGAAATAAAGCGACCATGGCATCACTCTTCAACAACTTGGAATCGCGGAGTTGTCACCATCGCTGAAAAGCCATGCCAATATTTACTCTGGTCTGATTGCGTGCTTTATATAAAGCTTTTTTGTTCATAGTCGATTCAAACACAGGTTCCCTTTTTTTGCTAGTTTTGGGTTGCACTGGGACTTTCTCTGCCATAATTTAGATTATCGTGGTACGTACTGCTGCTTCTTCACAAGTTAGTATGACTGTACGAGCTTCTTTAGATTTAGTGAGCTGGGGGCGCGCTCCATATCAGGTTTTTCTGGGCACGCATTAATGAGGTTGATTGACAGTTACCCTGCCAATCCAATCATCGCGCCGACGAAATAGATTGGCTTGGTTTATAGTAGGGCTGTGCCTACTACAGACACTCGATTGTTTTCAGATGTGTTTCAAAGCTTTTATTTTTTGGGCTTATATAAGAATAAAAAGTCATTTTCAATGAATTTGACAAAAAGTGTTTTAGAAGTGAATTGCATACCCTAGCTTTAACATTTAAATTTAACATTTAGCAGTAATATGCGTATCGTTTAACATTTAAATCTAAATGTTAAATCTAAATGCTAAATGTTAAATGTAAATGTTAAATGTTAAATCTAAATGTTACATTTAACATTTAGATTGAACATTTAACATATAGATTTAGATTTAAGATTTAGATTTAAAATAAGCATGCAGTGATTTTGCTTCAATCTGGAAGTTTTGTAGTAGACCTTAAAAAAATCTGTCTAAATTGGCGGTAATATTGTGTAGAGTACTTTGCTTAATGGACAGGTGTCAAACAGATTCCATAGAGTGTCTGCACATGTTCCCTCTAAGCTGACTGATTGATTAGGTCACTAATTGGTTGGGATCTCCCCCTACCTGGATGTCTGGGTCTTAATTTGGCAATGATTGGAAGGAATGACCAAAAAAAAAAATGTATTTCGCTATAGGCACAACACAAACTCAACTCTTATTTTGAAGTCTACATTGAATAGGATATACATTTGGCCAATGACACAAGAATAAGGATGTAGCCCCACCCGCACAATCATTAATGTGAAATGGAGCTGATTCCATAGTCACTTAGATAATGGCAGGTGTACTTTTTCGTTCATTCATTATTCTATCTTTGAATGAAATATGAAATTTACAAAAGAGTGCAGGTTGGTTTTTTGTTTAAAAGAAAAAAAGCAGAAATGGCTGTATTTTGTTTTCCAAATGTATTGTTGTCATCAAATAATAGTATGTCACAAACTGATGTGTTGGAGTGGAGAGAGGAGGACTGAGGCAGATGGTTTGTTGATTTGGGATAGATTTAATGACACTTTGTCTCCCGACATGCATAGATAGACAATACCTATATATGGTGACGGCACAAACTTCAGACGGTACAACAACTGTGCTCTTTCTCGTGGCACAGGACACGACTGGAAATACGCATAAGCACACACATACATTTACAGTCTACTTACATCGCTCTAACGTGGCGAGGAACACAAATGTAGAGGGTCTATCTCAACACGTCTTGAAAACTACACAGAGGTCATATAATCATCAGTTCGAACATTATAATAATGAATCGCGCCCCCCTCTCCTCCACCTGGACTTCATATAGGGACCAGCTAAAAGTGATTAGGTGATTGGATCACTGGGTCCCCAACCAGTACCAGGCGAAAGAGAGGAAGGCGCTACACAGCACACATAATAGACCTCAACAGTCCCGCTCATCCTCCGTTTCCGGAAGTAAATTTCCCATTAATTTCTCCCATAGACATCTGGAAAAATGCGTATATAAAGAGTTTTAGACAATGCCTTAGGCTAACCAGCTACGACGTGACTCATAAGCATACAAAATATATAATTTTGAGTGAAAAAAAAAGAAAAGAAAATCCATGAAAAGCGGAACACAGTCTTGTACCTGTAGATTGTACATTTTCCGTTCATTTTTCACTCGAAATTATAAAAAAGCAACAAAAATGCCAAATGTGCAAATAACTAGAATAATACAACAACAATAAAATATAACAATATATTAAGTAAACCTATTGTATATCAAGTAAGTCTAATGAATCTACTAATAGGCTACTACTAATGGGGGTCTAATAACCTACATACATTATATTAATAGTCTGCTAATACCAGGTAACTAATATTATTATTAATATTACCTAATAGCTATTATTACTGTCATGCATCAAAACCTGCGCAGCCACGCCGCCTCATACATCTGCTCACAGGAGAGCCATTTAGTCACAGGAAAGAAAGCATTTCGAGCAAGACTGTTTATTTATTGTCTTAACTTAGTGTAACCTAAGCAATATATAGGCTTTCAATGTAGACATAGAAACAGGAATGGAAAAATGCCCGTAGTGAAACCTGAAGTAGGCCTAGATAGGCTACGTGCAGAACATTGTATGTTATTCCAAAAGTGAAAGAATGGCTTTTGTTGTGAATTTGCTTTTCACCCTGATTCAAGGAGAGACTTCATTCGCTTGTCTGCTACAGATGAACTCATGACAATTTAGCCAGCTGTTTCACACGATTGTCTGACTCACGCGAGAACTCGTGACTCATGAGTTATCAAGGACTCATTAGTCATGAGGACTCATGAGATCTCGAGTGAGTCCCATGTCTGTCTCGGACTGTCGCTCTGCTCACTCATTCACTTGAGTTGACTTGTGGAGTTGTGTTTGCCTACAAAATTGTAAGCTATATAGCTTTTGGCACCTAAGATGGCTAGGACTAGTAGTAGCTAATGTTGCAAGAGTTTTGTGTGTGGCGTTTAATCTCGCGACTAATAAGTCATTTTAAAGACTTGGGTGAAAGATCCGAGTGAGTCACAACTCAAACAGGTTCAGCGCATTCATATCCACGACCATATCATGGATCAGATTCATTACATGTTGTTTAAAGGGCCAAAATGGGTCAGCCTCCAAGGTGTAAGGTGGCGAGTGGGTGTGCAGGTTTTGCTGCATGACAGTAATAATAGCTATTATGTAATATTTATAATAATATTAGTTGCCTAGTATTAGCAGTAGGGATTGGACGATTACCGGTTTCACGGTAAACCACAATAAAATGTCTGTACGGTTAGTATTACCATTTAAAATTAAATTTTCATTAAAACCGTCTTTGATTACCGTGATTTTGAAAACTCACGGTAAATCCTGTCTAGCCAGAATCAGTCTGACGCAGGTGCGCGCATGCAACATTGTTTTTTGCACGAGAAGTCAAGGCAGAAGGCAGTGACAGCACTTTTCCAGCCATCCAATAGGACAAAATTTGAGATGTGGTCATATTTTGGCTATTACAAGAGTCCTGAGGGCAATTTTATCGAGGATGGGGACCCTGTCTGCAGAGAAATGTCGCTGCAAAAGGGGGAAACATGTCAAATCTGTCATCTTCGTGACAAACAGTCACTGTTATACAGCGAATGCATAAACTTTTACTTCAATACTAAAACTAACTTGGGCAAATAATTGGACAAACCATATAGATTTGAGATGAAATATTTAATTATCTCACTTGTAATTAACGCAAAGTATCCGGATGATAAGTTTAACAGCAAGTAGATTTGAGCCAAGACGAACGAACATGTTCAAAATATTAAGGGTGACGTTTAAGGGATAATGTACGGAGCCCCTAAGGGGACATGAGCAAAAAAAATCTAAAGTTTAGTTTCATGTGCTCACGTGAAACTTTCATGTGCTCACGCGAAACTTTCATGTGCTCACGCGAAACTTTCATGTGCTCACACAAAACTTTCATGTGCTCACACAAAACTTTCATGTGCTCACACAAAACTTTCATGTGCTCACGCAAAACTTTCATGTGCTGAATTTTTTTTTAAAGTTTAGTTTCATGTGCGCACGCAAAACGTTCATGTGCGCACATGAAATTTTCGCGTGCGCACATGAAACTTTCGCATGCGCACACAAAACATTTTCACGTGAGCACATTAAATTTTCATGTGAGCACATGAAACTAAGCTTTAGATTTGTTTTCATGTGCGCAGACAAAGCGACAACTCCGGTTAGAAAGGATGCCGGCAAAAGATGAATTGGAAATGTTCCTTAAAAGTCGAAATATACCAGACAATATGATAATTAAACTGAAAGATGATAAGGTATAATTATCTCGCTTTGAATTCATTATATGCTTTGTTCAATGTTAACTTTAGCCTATTGGCAATACTTCTTCTAGCTACTGTTACATTTAGACTGTTAGCAATAGCCTACTTTTGCAAGCTCACAAGACTTTAAAATCCAACGTGATCTCTCAGAAATCTGTGATACTACCACGGATACTTAACTTCAAATTCTGTGGCAGGTTCACGGAATGGCTGAATATTCCGTGGAATCATCACGGATCCTTAACTTCTAAATCCGTGGCAGTTTCACAGAATCGAAGCATGACGTAGCAGAGTGTAAATAGCGTAGATTTTGCAGGTTGGTAGGTTGGGGATGGTGGATGGGCGTATAAACATGTAACTCACATACCAAAGGTTGCGAGTTCGAATCCATGCGGACACTTTGCATATATTCTGTTTTCTATACCAACGCGATGCAGACGTGTTGCAAATGTGCTTTCTTTTCTTTTTTTTACTCACTATACCCATGGTTACAAACAATAAATTACGACATAATACAAGTTATATCGAGTTAACAGCAAGGTTAGTCTTTAAGGTTAGGTAAGAGGTTTGGGAAAGGCTTAAATCGAGTTAACAGCAAGGTCTCACTGTGCGCCAATCACAGACTTTTCCGTAAAACTGCCACGGATTTTAATCCGTGTTCATTTCACAGAATTTTCGGCGATTCCGTGGAACTGTCACGGATTCTGAGGTTCATACTCCGTGGCAGTTTCAGATTTCTAAGAGATCAGGCTGTTAAAATCTGTTTTAAATGTGGTATTGAAACAATATAATGGTGACGACTTGCAAGAAAAGCAGCAATGTCCTTATAATCAAGACCTAGTTAAAAATATAGTGCAACTAACTCCTGCACTGTAGTCATTTCTCTAGTTGTCACTGTCTCCTGTATGGCCCAGCCTACATCAATATAAGGCTTTCATGTGCTCACAGAAAAGTTTTGCGCGCTCACACAAAAGACTTCCATGTGCGCACGCGAAAGTTTCATGTGCGCGCGCGAAAGTTTCATGTGCGCACGCAAAAGTTTAATGTGCGCACGCGAAAGTTTCATGTGCGCACGCGAAAGTTTCATGTGCGCATGCGAAATTTTCATGTGCGCACATGAACGTTTTGCGTGCACACATAAAACTAAACTTTACAATAAAATTCTGCACATGAAGGTTTCGCGTGAGCACATGAAAGTTTCACATGAGCACATGAAAGTTTCGCGTGAGCACATGAAACTAAACTTTAAAAAAAAATTCAGCACATGAAGGTTTCGCGTGAGCACATGAAAGTTTCGCGTGAGCACACTTGCTTTTTCAGTATCCTTTTTCTTTTTTGTATTCAATTATGGCATGATTTTTCCTAGTACGAAGTAAAATAATAATACTTTTTATTTGATCTTGCTTCGTTTTCTCTTTGGACATTCAATTTTCAATTATGAATAAGTACACTCACCTAAAGAAGTATTAGGAACACCATACTAATACTGTATTTGACCCCCTTTTGCCTTCAGAACTGCCTAAAATTCTACATGGCATTGATTCAACAAGGTTCTGAAAGCATTCTTTAGAAATGTTGGCCAATGTAGGATAGCATCTTGCAGTTGATGGAAATTTGTGGGATGCACATCCAGGGCATGAAGCTCCCGTTCCACCACATCCCAAAGATGCTCTATTGGGTTGAGATCTGGTGACTGTGGGGGGCATTTTAGTACAGTGAACTCATTGTCATGTTCAATAAACCAATTTGAAATGATTCGAGCTTTGTGAAATTGTGCATTATCCTGCTGGAAGTAGCCATCAGAGGATGGGTACATGGTGGCCATAAAGGGATGGACATGGTCAGAAACAATGCTCAGGTAGGCTGTGGCATTTAAACGATGCCCAATTGGCACTATGGGTTCTAAAGTGTGCCAAGAAAACATCCACCAAACCATTACACCACCACCACCAGCCTGCACAGCGGTAACAAGGCATGATGGAGCCATGTTCTCATTCTGTTTACGCCAAATTCTGACTCTACCATCTGAATGTCTCAACAGAAATCGAGACTCATCAGACCAGGCAACATTTTTCCAGTCTTCAACTGTCCAATTTTGGTGTGCCCTTGCAAATTGTAGCCTCTTATTCCTATTTGTTGTGGAGATGAGTGGTACCCGGTGGGGTCTTCTGCTGTTGTTGCCCATCCGCCTCAAGGTTGTGTGTGTTGTGGCTTCACAAATGCTTTGCTGCATACCTCGGTTGTAACGAGTGGTTATATCAGTTAAAGTTGCCCTTCTATCAGCTTGAAGCAGTCGGCCCATTCTGCTCTGACCTCTATCAACAAGGCATTTTCGCCCACAGGACTGCCGCATGCTGGATGTTTTTCCCTTTTCACACCATTCTTTATAAACCCTAGAAATGGTTCTGCGTGAAAATCCCAGTAACTGAGCAGATTGTGACATACTCAGACCGGCTCATCCGGCACCAACAACCATGCCACGCTCAAAATTGCTTAAATCAGCTTTCCCATTCTGACATTCAGTTTGGAGTTCAGGAGATTGTCTTGACCAGGACCACACTCCTAAATGCATTGAAGCAACTGCCATGTGATTGGTTGAGTAGATCATTGCATTAAGGAGAAATTGAACAGGTGTTCCTAATAATCCTTTAGGTGAGTGTATATCCTCCATACAAATAGAGTACCACTGCTCTAAATTATTATTTTCTCTCTCCCTCTAACCCCACCCCTCTGGCAGAACCAACAAGTCCCTCCCCCTCACACAAAATCTCTTCTGAGGAAATGAAACTGATCTAAATCTCTGTGTTGTCTGTCTGTGTGAGAGGGAACAACAACTGTACAAATGGCTCAACAAGGAGTTCAGTTGGACCAGGACCAGTTCTGTTGTTCTGTCTGTCTGGATCTACTGAAGGAGCCAGTTACTACTGCTTGTGGACACAGTTACTGTAGGAGCTGTATTGAGGGCTGCTGGGATCAGGACGATCTGAAAGGGCTCTATAGCTGTCCCCAGTGCAGACAGACCTTCACTCCAAGACCAACTCTGAAGAAAAACAACATGTTGTCTGAGGTGGTGGAGAAACTGAAGAAGACAGGACTCCAGGCTGCTTCTCCTGCTCTGTGCTATGCTGGACCTGGAGATGTGCCGTGTGATTTCTGCACTGGGACCAGGAAGCAGAAAGCCCTCATGTCCTGTCTGGTGTGTCTGGCTTCTTACTGTGAGACTCACCTCCAACCTCACCATGAATCTCCAGCCTT
>JACXGM010037868.1:0-10983 GCA_016801145.1 Umbra pygmaea
ATCTACTTCCTCCTCACCCTCTACTTCATGCCATTTGGGACAGAGATCCCCATTTTCCTCCTCGAAATCAACTTTTTTGGCCTTTGTCTGCCTGATGCAGTCGTGTTTTCTATCAAACTCCATCCAAGTTGCAAACTCGGTCTGAGGCGCTGCGTTGTTGCTCTGTCCTGCCTGATGCTGTAGTGTTTTTTAATGAGTGGGCTAGCTGTGGCCCTGCCCCTCCACCACACAAAGGCCTGATTGAATGTGGCATTGCATTAGCATGTAAAAGAGCCCCGGCTTCATCTCTGAACCGTTGACTGACAGCTGATATCATCTCCGTAATTGCTCCATACTGCAAGCCGGAGCCAGCCAGGGCAAGGGTTTGGGGGTGGGGCAGTGAGGGGTCTGAGGATGGGGTAGGTATGGAGCATGCTTGTAGAGGGACGAAGAAAAACTGAAAGGGTTGGGGGTAGAGGAGGGAAGAAGCTTTTGCACAGTTCGGAGCTGCTTTCGAGGAGAAGGGAGGTAGGGAAGGACAGGGGGATTTGGGGGGATTGGATTTAAAGGGGGGAGGGGCTGAGAGACAGAATAGAACGGGTGAGAAAGCCCAGAGTAAAGTCTTGTACAACTCAATTTGATACGCTAAGGACTTGGGTCCCAGGGTTGAGCACTGAAGAACTCTCCGTTGTTTCGTTTTCCCTGCTGTCAAACATCTAAAGGCAGATTTGTTGTAGAAAATGACAGGATATTTTTGTCCTCAGCAGACTGGGGAAGATATAATACTTGTTCCATGTGAATCACAGCTACTCAAACCTTGTACCGGTAGAGTAATGAAGTCCTGAACCAGTAGGAAAGTAATGTCCTAAATAAGTGAAGTTTTCAACAAGTAGACTAGTGAAGTCCTGAACCAGTGAGGCACTGAACCAGTATAATAATGAACCAGCGAAGCTTTATACCAGTAGACTAGTGAAATCCTCAACCAGTAGACCAGAGGAGTCCTGAACCAGTAGACTAATAATGACCTGAACCAGTTAGGTTCAGTAGACTTTAGAGTCAATAAGACGTTCTGAACCCTGGCTTCATTCATGTTAGGAGTGTGTGACGGTATGTGACATTGTGTGTTTCTCTGCCTCAGCGTTGCAACACTCCTTGATATTCCTTGGCTCTGCTCTTTGTGTCGACAGTGATTACCCTCGCCTTTCTCACTTCTGTTACTATCCAGTTTCCTCGTCCCCATTCCATGCGTCACTAAACAATCCTCCTCTCTCTGCTCTTTTATCCTCGCTCACTTTAGTCTCCCTCTATCACTTGCCCTTCCCCCCATCTCACTCCCCTCTCTCACCCTCTCTGCAGTAAATGGTGAATGAGCAAACATTGTACCGGTGCTGGAGGAGGAAGTCTGTAGAGAAGATGGTTATCCTGACTCCACGTGCCACGCATCCTAAAATCAGCCTTCCGCTCTCTCAAATTCCCTCTCACCTCCCATCCGTCCCCTCCTTTTATTTGCTTGACCCATTTTTTATCAGATTGATCTTCCTCTCAACTTCCTCTGCCATTCCTTTGACATTTCCCTGACCTTCCTCTATCAGTCTACTGTTGTCACTTTTAGAAAGTATAGCTAGGTCATGAGCTGTAGCAGGTATAGTACAGTATATACAGTAGGAGTGAGTAAATTAAAAGTCCATCAAAGACCTTCATTACATCTCTAAAGAACATTCATGCTTCTTCTGTAATGTTCAACATACAGCTCAGTGAAATGTGTTTACTTGGCCTCGAGTCAAAGAAGGACGAGCCAACCCTTTACCCTGTAAGCTACATGCTCATCCATCTCTTGGACTGCCCTCCATCTTTCCCTGCCACCCTTCCATCTTTGATAAGTAATTAATAGGCGCTAACTGAAGGGGCCTGATCTCTGCCAAAACCTCTAACCAGCAGAACACCATATCCCCACTCGCTCTCTTTCCCATTCTCTCCCCCTTGTCTCCCCTTCTCCTCAACACTTTCCGAATGCTTGCTATCCCCACTTGCCTCACACCTCGTATCATCCTTTGTCTCACCCGTCACCTCACCCATCGACTCATCCCTGGTCCCCCCCTCATCTCACCCCTCAACACACCATGGACTACCCCCTTGTCTCACTTCTTACCTCACCTCTGTTCTCCCCCATATCACCCCTTGTCTCACCCCTCGTCTCACCTCTCGCCTCACCCCTGCCCTATCACCCTTCACCTCACCCTGGTATCCAGCCATCTCAATACTCGCCTCACCCCTCGCCTCACCCCTCGTTTCACTCCTCTTACTAAAACCCCCTCTCCCGCTTTCTCTCTTCTCCCCAACCCCTTCTAGTTTCATTCTCACGTATCTCCTAATTTCTCCACTCATCCTTCCCTGACCTCCGTTCCCAGCCAAACAACCTCCGCCCCTTCCCCCCTCCACATCTAAACAGTATGTACGATTAGAATTTGTAACGCCATGGCATCAAAAACACGTTGTTGCAGGCACACCGACACAGACAAGAGAGCTCTTCAGACGGTTGTCTTTGTGACTGGCGGGGACTTCACTTCCCCTCCTTTGACTACATCACATCAGCTTTAGCTGCTAATCTAATGACTCTCAGACGGGCCCCATTCTACAGCTCCATGTGTCACTCAAATAGCCCCAATGTTTTAGCGCTGGTGATGAGATCTATCACTGTATTACTCCCATACGCAAACCCTCTCTCAACCATTTTCACTGTAGTGCACTACTTCTGTTTTGACCAGGATTGGGGCCCACAATGTAGGGAATAGTGTTTGTTTTAGGACACACTCTAGTTCACTGAATCAATAGGAACAGTGCTGTCTGAAGAGTTGGTTCATCACCACTAATTACCCTGTAAGTACCATCTCCTCACCACCCAGTTGCTCCTCATGTCCTTGGAGAATACACAGAAAGGTCAACCTCATCATTCAGACATAACAGTTAGCATTTCCAAATGAAACCATATTTATTATTATAATTAAAGGATATATGATTTTTTATTAGCTTTTGTCATGTTTGTCATGTCTGTTAACGTTTTATTTGACAGGAATGTTGGTAAATACCTTTATATAGGACAGCTGCGTAGTGGGCCAGATTTAACAACTTGGTGCAGTTAATACAGCTCAAATTTTTTGCACGATAATGGTTTGCCTGCAATTTATACAGATCTGGAAAACAATAAGGGTACCACTACAAATTTTTCTTAGATTTTGTAAATTTAGAATGGTCTCTTATTTTTTTCCAACACTGTATATATATTGTTCAAAATAATTAAGGGAACACTTAAGGGAACATTACACAATGGGTCTCGATGACAGAAACATATTTAAGATCAATATCTTGACTGTACATTGTGTAATTTTTTGAGAGTAAAATGATGTAACAACGGTCAAAGGAAAGCAAAATCAACCACCGTTTTTAGGGCTGGATTCAAACTCACACCGAAAATTAAAGTAAACAATAGAAATCACAGGCTGTTCCAATTTGCGCAAATTTCATCACGGCGACTCATATTGTGACTTAGTAGTGTGTATGTCCCCCACGTGCATGTATGCACTCTCGACAACATCTGGGCATGCTTCTGATGAGATGACAGATCTTGTCCTGGAGGCCCCACTTTGCAACTTACAAGACTTAAAAGATCTGCTACAAAGGACTTGGTGTCAGATACCACACCTTCAGAGGTCTAGTGAGGTCCATGCCTCGAATGGTCAGGGCTGATTTGGTGGCGAAAGGGGGACCTACACAATATTAGGCAGGTGGTCATAATGTTATGGCTGATTGGTGTATATTCTCAGAGGCCACTTCTTTAGGTACACCTGTTCAAATGCTCATAATGCAAATACCAGCCAATCACATGGCAGCAAGTTAATGTATTTAGTTATGTAGACATGTTCAAGATGATATGCTGAAGTCCAAACCAAGCATCACAATGGGTGACTTTGAGTGACTTTGAAAGTGGCATGGGTGTTGCTGCCAGCTGGCCTGGTTTTAATATTTTAGAAAGTCCTGATCTACTGGGATTTTCCCACACAACCATCTCCAGGGTTTACAGAGAATGGTCAGAAAAAGAGAAAATATCCAGTGAGCGGCAGTTCTCTGGGCAAAAATGCATGGTTGATGGCGGAGGTCAGAGGAGAATGGCCATTGAAAGGCAACAGTAACTTAAATAAACATTCATTACAGCCAAGGTATGCAGAAGAACATCTCTGAAAGCACAACACGTCTAACGTTGAAGCAGATGGACTACAGCAAAAAAAGACCACACCAGGTCCCTCTTCTGTTATCTAATAGGAACAGGACACTGAGGCTACCATTTGCATGTACCCACCAAAATTTGACAATTCCAGAATGGAAAAACATTGCCTGGTCTGAGGAGTCTCGATTTCTGCTGCGACACTCAGATGGTAGATTCAGAATTTGCCATAAACAAAATGAAAACATGAATCCATCCAGCCTTTTATCAAAGGTTCAGGGTGGTGGTGTTGTAATGGTGTGGGAGATAATTAGTACCAACTGAGCATAATTTAAATGCCATATTCTACCTGATAATTGTTGCTGACCCTATATGACTTCCAGAAAGACAATGCATGTCGCAAATATGACTATGGGCCCTATCTTACACCCAGCGCAATTGACTTTTTACACAAACGCATGTATCATTCCTATCTTGCACACGACGCATATGGGAATTTTCCTTCCACAGACGTGCGTCGGTAAATTAGGGAATGAATTTGCGTTCGTTTGGCGGTTCAGCAAAAATAAGAGGCGTGTTGCGGCACAAATGTTCCCTGGTGCTATCTTGCAGTTCCCGAAAACAATTCCACCACTGACCAGGAAAAACCTGGTTAAAAGTCAGTGGCGTGTTATTCATATGCTATTTTAAGGGTGCATGCTTAACATAATGTAGCGTGTGCACAACGCGCAGAAGGAAAAATATTACCACACTAGGGAAATCATTGTGGTGTCCGAAGAGGTAAAAAAATAGCCATACATCTAGTGTACACATTTACCCAAATTATTCAAAATGAATTATTCGCACTGATATACATCAACCGCAAGGGAACCCATTCAATCAACATTTCATTTGCGATGCTAATAGTAAAATCACCCATGTTTTCACGAATTACCCTGGCTCAAGCCACGACTCATTTATTGCAAACTCTGCCATATTTCATGAGAATCCCCCCTTGGATGGGTGGCAGTGAAGGGGACAACGCTATGTCTGTTAAAGACATGGCTAAGGATGACACGATTTCATGCCAGCAACAGTGCGTGAAATGCTGTTTATCGAAAACATACACAAACACGCAGTGTATCCTAATTGAACGAACATTAGGCACAATGAAAATGTGCGTCAGGAGTTTGGATAGAACAGGAGGCACCTAAATGCCTTGGAGGTTATTTGACAGAAGAGTGAGACAAGCAAAGTAATCTCGCTCTAATGTTAGATTACATTGCAAAAGTATTACCATGCATTCATAACCTCGTGATTCAGTGAGAGTGAGCCCAAAACATCGGAAAGTATGTCTTGTGACATTTCTTTATTTACATTTTGTAAAAAAGAAAAATCAATAATCCGCCGTTATAATAGCAATCCGCCATGGAACAAGCGCACGTGCTCTTAAAGTGAATGTGAGATGACGCTCTGATTGGTTTATTGCACGTTACGTCCAAACCACATCTATGACTAATGAAGCTACTTCTGACCTACCCATTTTAGATGTGCGTCCGGCGCAAGAGTCATTTATCCGGCCGGTAAAATAACTACCCTCCCACAATGTCACTTTCATACTTGCGTTTCAGCTCGTTAAAATAGGGCCCTTTGAGTTCCCTATACTCAAATGGACTCCACAGTCACCAGATCTCAATCCAATCGAGCACCTTTAGGATGTGGTGGAACGGAGGATTTGCATTATGGATGTGTAGCCGACAAATCTGCAACAATTGCTTAATGCAATAATGTAGCCTGGAAATCCAGACCCAAATCCGAAAGATTAACGCAATTGGATAACTCTACGACCAATACCTTTAGCTACCAGCAGAGCTAATTGGTCTCTTGCCGTATCCAGTTGGTAAAACAGCAAAAACTTCCTTCTTGCAAAGGAACAAATCGAGTGCCGTCTTTTGTTCCTCTTTTAGATAAAAAGTCTAACTCGATCATTGTAGAGGCCAAAGCCGTTTCAAACAACTGGTGTTCACCTGAAGTTTACTAATGACTTCGACGTCGCAGCGCTGTCGTCATCTGTGAAGCAGATTGTGCTCTCGCGAGAACTCTGGATTTCCAGGGTAGCAATAATGTCAATGTGGACCAAAATCTCAGAGGAATGTTTTAAGCACCTACAGTATGCCACGAAGAATGAAGGCTGTTCTGAAGGCAAAATGGGGTCAAACCCAATGCTAGTAATGTGTACCTAATGAAGTGACTGGTGAGAGTATAACACAGACAATACAAAAGACTGAGTGTATAGTCTACATTGGGAAAGTCACAATTTATTGATTTTGTGTTCAATCATGATTTTCACAGCCTCACAATATATAAAAAAATGTGAAAAATGTACACTGACATTTAATTTAGCAAACAAACATAATTGTGATTTTGTCTGTGAATGTCACTTCCATAACACAGGAATAGGCTGCAAGGTCTGGCCCAAGGAAGTTCCCCATGGAGGGACTTTAACTGGTCTTGCTCTGCTGTGGTCCAGTAGAACAAGGCAGGTTCTGCTCCAATAGAAATCAATGGTGTCATCTCCCCACTGGTGACAAACAGTGACATGTGTCTGCACCAAAGCAATATAACTATTAGAAAGGTAAAATAACAAGCCCATTGTAGCCAATGTGTGATGAGAGATGAAGTGTACTTGTAGCTGTACCCCTGAATATGAAATAAAAACGTACCCCTAAGAAAGAACAATATTGCATAATACCTGGACATCATAGTTACAGTGATGCTGTTTCTGTTAATGATATAGTGATGATTGTTCTATTAATAATAGTGTAATGCTGTTTCTACTAATGATACTGTGACACTGTTTCTACTAATGATACTGTGATGCTGTTTCTACTTACTGTATTGCTGTTTCTATTAATGATTCTGTGTTACTGTTTCTACTAATTATAATGTGATGCTGTTTCTACTTACTGTATTGCTGTTTCTATTAATGATACTGTGTTACTGTTTCTACTAATTATACTGTAATGCTGTTTCTACTTACTGTGTTGCTGTTTCTATTAATGATTCTGTGTTGATGTTTCAACTAATTATAATGTGATGCTGTTTCTACTTACTGTATTGCTGTTTCTATTATATATTTATTATACTGGAATTCTGTTTTTTCTGTGTTGCTGTTTCTATTAATAATACTGTGTTGCTGCTTCTCTTAATGATACTGTGTTGCTGTTTCTCTTAATGATACTGTGTTGATATTTCTATTAATGATACAGTGTTGCTGTATGGAGGGACTGCAGATGAAAATTAGCCTGCATGGCTAAATCTGGCACATTTACATGTTGGACTATGTGCTCATGTTAAATAATGTGCACTGTCCCTTTTAAAAATAAAAACAAACAAACGAACAAACAAACAAACAAACAATTATACGAGGATTCAATTTCTTCTGTTTTGCTGTTTCTATTAATGATAATGTGTTGCTGTTTCTATTAATTATACTGATATCCTGTTTCTACTAATTATACTGTGATGCTGTTTCTACTAATGATACTGTAACACCGGTTCTACTAATGATACTGTGATGATGTTTCTACTAATGATACTGTGATGCTGTTTCTACTAATTATACTGAGATGCTGTTTCTACAAATTATACTGGGATTCAGTTTTTTTCTGTGTTGCTGTTTCTACTATTTATACTCTGTTTCATTGTTTCTTTTAATGATACTGTGTTGCTGTTTCTATTAATGATACTGTGTTACTGTTTCTACTAATTATACTAGGATTACATTTATTCTGTTTTGCTGTTTCTATTAATGATACTGTGTTGCTGTTTCTATTAATTATACTGAGATGCTATTTCTACTAATTATACTATGATGCTGTTTCTACTAATGATACTGTGATTCAGTTTCTACTAATGATACTGTAATGTTGTTTATATTAATTATACTGTGTTACTGTTTCTACTAATTATTCTGGGATTCTGTTTTTTCTGTGTAGTTGTTTTTATTAATGATACTGTGTTGCTGTTTCTCTTAATGATAATGTGTTGCTGTTTCTATTAATTATACTGTGTTACTGTTTCTATTAATTATACTGTGTTACTTTTTCTTCTAATTATACTGGTATTCAATTTCTTCTGTGTTGCTGTTTCTATTGTATATACTGGGGTGATGTTCCTACTTACTGTGATGCTGTTCCTATTAATGATACTGTGTTACTGTTTCTACTAATTATACTGTGATGCTGTTTCTGTTAATGCAACTGTGTTGCTGGGTACACTCATAATACTTTGTGGCTGTTTCTACTAATGTTACTGTGGTGATTTTTCTACTAATGTTTCAAACTTGCTGTGTCCAATAATGATACTGTGTTACTGTTTCTACTAATTATACTGTGATGCTGTTACAATTGATGATACTGTGTTGCTGTTCCTTACTTACTGTGATGCTGTTTCTATTAATTAAACCATTTTAGTATATCTACTAATAATTCTGGGATTCTGTTTTTTTCTGTGATGCTGTTTCTATTAATGATACTGTGTTTCTGTTTCCTTCTAATTATACTGTGATGCTGTTTCTATTAATGATACTGTGTTACTGTTTCTACTAATTATACTGAGATGCTGTTTCTACTATTTATACTGTCATGTTTCTATTAATGCCACTGTGTTGCCGTGTCCACTCATAATACCTTTTGACTGTTTCCACTAATGTTACAGTGTTGCTGTTTCTTCAAATGTTACTGTGCTGCTATTTCAAGAATCTGTGTTGCTATTTCCAGGCTGTAGCAAAATTCATGCACATATAATTGAGTTAACTGAGAGCATGAGTTGTCCCACTCTAGCTGGAAGGCTGGACCTGGTCATGTACACACCCAGGTGTGTGTGTGTGTTTCCTGCTTACAGCTTGTTACACATCCACAGGCATGCAGACTAATCCTTTGGACAGTGGCACAGTGATGCAATGTGCGACAGACGCACACTGTGTGTGTGTCTTTCATTTAAGGGCAGACAGATGTGACGTTAGCCACTCCCCCCACAAACACACACACACACACTCCTCTCTCCTCCATCGTCAGACTGCGGCAATGCTGAGCAGTGAAACGGAAAATCTACTGATTGTTTCTGACAGAGAGAAAGAGAGGATTAAAGAACAGGTAAATGCAGCAATGAAAATGTAAGACAGATTGGACAGACTGGATGGATGGATGGACAGGGGAGGGGGGGCTGCTGTTAAAGGTCATGCTGTGACATTGAGAATTCAGGGGGGTGGGTGTCTGTAAATGTGAAGTCATGACACCCATTGAACATATTGTATACTTAAAGGAATAGTTTACCACATGCAATCATGGTTTTTCTAGTGTTCAGTAGTACATGGTGAAACCATAAAAAATATTGTTTAAAAACAATGTCTGAGTCCACATGTCTTTCTTTAAATGTCCTGATCAGCCAGGATCTGCCTTATTCCAGGGTTTAGTCCCAGTTCCATTTCTTTTAGCTAGCTATCACTGTAGCTAAACTTCATTGGAATTACAAATGTGCTATTATTTAGCTATCCTTTGTAGCAGTGAGTCTCGCATTATCAGGAATATCGGCATGAATAAATAGGTTCAAAGTGCAAAGCAGAATGATGACGCATCATGACACGACTGTGCAACATTTTAACAGAGGAAAGTTTTCAGTTTTCTAAAGCCATTTTCCGACGAAGTAGTTACAGGAACGTAGTTACAGGAACAGTCCACTTCTAAACAGTTCTACTAACTACTCTCCCCCAAAACTTTTTTGCTAATTGCATTTGCACTGGCCAAGTTGCCATAGGAACTGGTAGGAGGGGTAATGTTGGATTCACAACAGACACGGCAAAAAAATCACTGTACGGCACCGTCACACAGATACACTTGTACACCGCAATCAACATCATAATCAATCTTCCGCATCTTCAAGATGGAGGACAACGTTGCATAACACTGTCCTCCTCCAGCATGGTGACTGGCAGGAGCTTTTGCAGTTTGGTATTCATTGACAATATTTTAATGAAATCTATCTAGTGAGCTGTCAAAGCTTTTCTTGCAATCCCATAAACCCATAGGTGAAAGCGACATATCCGCACAAGTTGGATTATTTCAATCCTTGTGACAGACCCGCCACACTGCATCCACATTTTGCCGGATCTGGTAGATTTGCCGCAGCGGTGCGCATTGCTTCCTACTGAAATTAATGGACGTCCGCCACAACGCAACCAGTTTGCCATGCCTGGTGTGAATCCAGCTTAAGGGAGTGCCGCATGCACCGCAGCAGTCTTTATATTGTTGACACTAGCAGTGACGGACTGGCCATTGGGACATTCAGGAGTTTTCCTGAACGGCCGATCCATTCCGGGCCGAATGGGCCGTCATATTTAAATTAGACGGCCGGTCGGCCAGTTATAGATCTGGCTGCAGCACCCGAAACGTAATAGAGCGAGAGCAAGCTCCTTAGTGATCCCTATATTTCGATGAGCAACAGTGAAACCAAGAGGGTGAGTGACGGACGCGGGGAGCGACAGATACACCGTGCGTGTGCCAACGGACAGTGCCGTACCACCACCGGACAGTGCCGTACCCCCCCCAGCCATCAGAGGATGGGTACATGGTGGCCATAAAGGGATGGACATGGTCAGAAACAATGCTCAGGTAGGCCGTGGCATTTAAACAATGCCCAATTGGCACTAAGGGGCCTAAAGTGTGCCAAGAAAACATCCCCCACACCATTACACCACCACCACCAGCCTGCACAGTGGTAACAAGGCATGATGGATCCATGTTCTC
>JACXGM010037869.1:0-10983 GCA_016801145.1 Umbra pygmaea
TTGATATTTGTCTAAAGCCTAACCTTGGTGAGGCAGCACTTGTACTGGTTGATATTTGTCTAAAGCACAACCTTGGTGAGGTAGCACTTGTATGGTTTGATATTTGTCTAAAGCCTAACCTTGGTGAGGCAGCACTTGGCGATGGCTTGCAGCAGCTCATTGGTTTTCTCCGGCTCATGGCCGGCTACGATACGCGCAGGCTTGGCCGACAGGGGCTCGCCGCTTACTAGCATCACCACGTCCAGGGCTTTCTGCAGGAACGCTATCTTTGCATCTTTATCCTGTCAAACAGAGAGGGGGCAGGGGAGCACAGACTGTAATAACATCCACTGCTTTAGGAAGAACATCCAACAAGAATATATTTTTCTCTCCACCTTTGGGACTCCTTCCTAATGTGTGCCCTACATCACAGATCTTCTGAGTTCTAGAGGATAAACAAGAATGGTTGAGTACAAAACCTTCACTATATTTCAGCCTGTTCCAAACTGTTGCTTCACCTGAGATCTGTTTCCAGAGAAACAGAACTCATGAGACCAAAGCCTATTGCAACTTTAAACCAGACTCTTCATTTCTACAGCCTAACAACATGCTGGCTCCTAAAGTAACCTGGGCTTAGTGACAGCTCACATGAAGACAGCTATCTGCTATCACCACTCAATACCAGTCCAGTCCATTTCCTTTAAATCCCAGCTGACGGCCCATAGCTGAAATTATTCATTCCTAGTGCTGCCAGCCAATAGCAGGGACTCTATGGGTTGGTTAATGCGTACTGGCGCCACTTCTGCTCTTCAAAGGGCTCAGGTGTGAACACTTAGGTGCGTACCATCGCTTTGTTCCCGTCTGTTATTTTCCGCTCTCCTCTTACCTCATCTCCCTACAGTCCTCAGCTTCCAACTGACCACAAAAGTGCCTGAAACCCCAGCTTGAGTCAGGGTGAGTGCTTGTAGGAAGGCAGCCTCGTGGCCTCCTGTGTCCTCTTAGTCCCTCCTGAATTTGTTGGTAAATCCTTTAGCTCGCATAGAACAATCACTTTGATGTGGTCCTCTTGCCTGTTTACCATCAATACTTTAACAATTTAATCACTTATCCTAAGCAACGTGGTTTGGATTTCTTTAATAATTTGCACAGAAATGTGGATGTACTGTAGATGCATGTGCAGTGAAAGTCTTATGTCAAGGCTCCAGAAGATGCAAAAAAGATATTAAGGTTGAAATACAATATGTAAACAAAATGCAACACAATATACACTTCACTATTATTAGTGCCTGCATACATCTTAGTACCTGTAGTACGGTTTATTTTAGTTACACTGGGCAAGAGAGGGGAATAATAAGCCAATTGAAAGCTCACTGACTAATTCTATGTAGATAGGAACGCCAGCTGGATGACACAACCGTTGTCTCGAATGCACTTGCTGTTACTGATTCTAGGTCAGCCAGTTTCCCGAGGTCACCAGAGTGGCGTTATACCATGGGCCACTGAGCGTTTTAGGTTATAAAGCTGAGCGAGGAAAGGCTGTCTTGGGTTACACCCTTAACATGTCTCGTCACACACACACTCAGGTAGAGAGATGCATGCAGACAGCAGTATGGACATAGGCATATCTCAATGGGATGAAGACTATCCAGTTACTGCGGAAAGAAAGAGTGCCTGATGGACTACAAGCTCACAAAGCTGTGAATGACCACAGGGCTAACAGCTGGACAGTCATCTTCAATAACATTGTCACGCTTGATTAAGATAAGCAAAAAGTCATGAAAGTGTTGTCCTAAAACAGTTGTGTCCATTCATTCATTCAGAATCATTCCACATCTTTGAGAAAGGGGAGATGGTTTTGATAATTACTTTTGAGTAAATACATACAGACACCGTGGAATTATGCCGCAATGAACCTTTGTCAGAAGAGGCTGACCTGCCTCTACATGCTAAAACAATGTATTTAAACAAAACATGAACATGGCATGTGCAAAAGTTTGGACACACTTTTACTTGGGAACACATCTCCTTTGACAAATATACAGACAATTTTCATGATTTTCATTTACAAATTATTGGGTGTTTGGGTCAGCAATTTAATTTTGATCCATCAAATAACTGAAGGACACAGTAATATTTTGGTGGTGAAGTGAGGTTTATTGGATGAACAGAAAATGTGCAATGTGCATCAAAACAAAATTAGACAGGTGTATAAATTTGGGCACCCCAACAGAAATATCACATCAATATTTAATTGAGCCTCCTTTAGCAAAAATAACAGCATCTAGACTCTTCCTATAGCCTGTAATGAGTGTCTGGATTCTGGATGAAGGTATTTTGGACAAAATGACAAAAGTGGCCAAATTTATGCACAGGTCTAATTTTGTTTTGATGCATATTGCACATTTTCTGTTAATCCAATGAACCTCATTTCAATGCAAAAATATTACTGTCCTTCAGTAATTTGATAGATCAAAATAAAAATGCTGATCCAAACACCCAATTATTTATAAATGAAAATCATGGAAATTGTCACAGGTGCCTAAACTTTTGCATGCAACTGTATTTTCTTTACAGTAAAAGTTAAACACTGGAAATGAGTTCATCTGATAAATCACAATCATTTGTTCTGAGCCCTCCTAATCATCTTTAAGAAAAAGTGAGGAATGATCCAAAAGGGAGCCTAGACTTTTAAATGTGGATTTAGTTTATTATTTTGAATCTACAAGGAATGCAGTTAAATCCCGTATTACATTTTGCATAAAAAGTGTCATTTTTCACTTTGTACCATGTAGAAGTAAGGTCAACTTCTGTTCATGTGTAACAATATTTTTTTCCAGGGGTATGTGAATCATTAATGAAGTACTATATATATTCCACTTTGAAAAAACAACACAACACATCTCTGCTGCCAATTGTATAGGCGTACTGCTTTTTTGCTAATCTTTAACAAAAGTGCAATTAACTCCTAACGACTGTGATATAGACATTTAAGTTAAAAAAATGCTCTGATGTTCAACAAATTGCCTAGTTAAAGATGCATTATTTTTTTTACTTAAAAGTGCCACATTAAAGCAAAAACAGGTCCACAAAAACTGTTGAATACGTCATGTATAGTGATCACCATAATTCATTGGACAGTGACAATATATTTTTTACATTTCACACTGTTCTCTAGCACTTTGAGTTTTAAAGGATACAATGACAACAAGGTTAAAGTGCTGACTAGCTGTTTTAATTTGAGGGTACATTCCTACATATCGGATGACCGTTTAGCAATTACAGCAACTTTTGTAAATGGTCCCGCCATTTTTGGTTACCAAAAAACATTAGGCAGTTTAACAATATAAGTTAAAGTAATAACTGTTTATATTTGGTCGCATTTACTTTGCATCCAATGACTGCTTGAAGTCTGAGATGCATCGACCTCACCAGACACTGGGTATATTTCCCTGGTGATGCTCTGCTAGGCCCGCACTGCAGCCATCTTCAGTTCCTGCTTGTTTCGGGGACTTTCTGCCTTCAGTCTCCTTTTCAGCATGTGAAATGCAATATTGACAATTATTACCTTAATCTACATTATGTTAACCTCTCCCAGTGGTACGAGCCTGATTATGTGTTCTCTGACTGTCCCTGGACCTCCTGCATGAGGCAGTGCAAATTGGCATTGTGCTGCCCGGGATATGGGTTAAATAAATCAGATTATCCTGCAACGTCGCTCTCCAGCGACACCTTGTGTCCAGATCGGGTGCCTGTAAATTCAATCGCGAAAGTTTAGTTGGTGAACGTAATCATCCCGTGCCTGATCTGACTAAAGGCTTCCATGTTGGATGAGCAGTGCGAAAATAATCAGCGGCTGGGGAACATGGTTGGATGAACCGCGTGTGCACCCTTGTCATCCCACAGACAAGTAGTTGTGAAGCTGCCAACAAGGCAGGGTTAGTGGAAATTGGGAAGAGAGGAAAATGGGGAACAATAAAAAGAAAAATACTGTCCAATGTTTTTTGGTGCCCAAAATAAGGTGGAGTCATTTCTAATCGGCTCATCCGATATGTATGAATATAGCCTCAAATTAAAGGTGGCAGTCTGCACTTCAACCACATTGTCATTGCAGCTTGGGCGTGCACAATAAGTCGTTGTAAAATTGCGATCTCGAATTCACCCCTGTTCCCGATTAAATTTTAAATGACTTTGATTCTAATTGTTTTTGTACAGACATGTCCAAGGAGTTCATAATAGAGCCTGTATCAGGGCCAAATTTCGTTCAATGTGTTATATGTCACTTATTTTGGTAGCCTACTGTATAAATTACCAGTATGTACTTTATTTTGTTTATTCATTGACGCCTCTATGATTACAGGCTTAGTAAGGCGTTGGGCCACCTCAAACCATCAGAACAGCTTCATTGTCCCTTGGACTAGATTCAACGAGTCACTGAAACTCTACTCGAGGGATGGAACACCACTCTTCTGAAAGACACATCAGTCAAAAAAACTCACATAGGTTTTCAACCGGGTTGAGGTCTGGTGATGGTGAAAACCATAGAATGACTCACATCATTTTCATACTGATGAAACCATTTATTGACACCTTGTGACCTGTGGATTAAAATGTTTTACCCCAGGATAAAGGTGAACACTGAGAATAACTTTATAATGGTTTGCAGTGACTCTTCCTGATTTGAAATGACATGTACAAGTGGATCCAAATCCTTTAGGAAAATGCCCTCCCACAGCATCTGATTTGGATGGAGGACATTCCTTACCTTAACATTGTCTGACTTCATCTCGGTCTCTGCGTAGAGTCCCTTCATAAAGCCAGTGGTTCGAATCACCTGTAGGAGAGAGGATGTGCTGAAGGAATTGTCTTAAAATAATATTTTTCTCAAAATCCATTTTCACATCCATTACTAGCCTACCATGCCTACAGTCTAGAAAAATTACAATTTGACGTATGGTTACGTCTTAGATAACCTTTGTCTGTTAAAATGGTGCACAGTTGCGCTTTGTAACTTAAACCTGTTCATTTATGCCAGTATTTGTTCTGTTATTTCCAATAATGCTAGATGCGCTGTCAAGTGTGTACATCAAATTATTTAGCTAGAATACAGCAAGTTTGTAATTCCAATTAAGTGATAGATAGCTAAAAGCAATGGCAACTGGCATCATTTTAAAACTTTTTTTTATAGTTTTACCATGTAGTACTGAACACTAAATAACCACAATTACATGTAGTACTGAACACTAAATAACCACAATTACATGGTGTAAAATATTCAGTTAAGGGTTGATCCATTACCTCATTCATGTTTGTCCATGTTTTATAAATGAAAGATGGATAATTAAATGGGCAGGGCAAGTTGAGGCTGGTCTGAGGATGCTGCTCTACCCAGGTGTTGTTAAAAATGTCATTAAACTGTGAATTAACGTTATGGCAGCAGTGGGTCTTGTATTTATGTGCTACAAAGCCTAAATTGAGCTGTGCAACTTCCATCACACAACGTCCAACTAATTGTTGGTTCTAAAAACAAAACAAAAGTGACAAAATCTCTCCATGAAACAGGCAGAAGTGCACCCACACTCAAACAACCGACGAAACCTGAACCTAGTTTTGTAGGTAGGGAATAGTGATTGCGGGTGATGTGTCCTTGAGGCAGGGTTGTCACATTGACATAGGGGGATCACTTTTAAGAATTGGCTCTTCTTAATTTAGACAAAAAAATGTGTGCACTTTAAAACAAATTATGTAGTTGCACACAAAGAAATATAGGTACACAATTAAATATGTGAGCTGTTGACGAATATAACATTTTGATGGGTGCACTTGTGAGTCCAGATCACACAGCACAATATTTAGATGCAAACCGAGTTACAAGGGGTTGTCTCCGACTTAGCAAAGATTACAAGTGTAATTTATCAGATCAGGAAAACCTTGTTCTGCTTCAAAACTTTTTCTGCTTTCTTAATGTTATTTACCCTACATGTTGGGTCAACACTGTGAGTTACTATTCAAATGATGGCCAGTGCTACTTAGACAATTTCCAAATGAGCAGCATGCCGCTTAATGGTTGAAACAGCCATTGGCCTCAGTCGGTCCAGTGGTGTTATCCACTACCTCTTATAAAAACTGCCTATGATGTCACAAATGTATTACCTTTAGGGATAATACATCTATAGTGTAAAACTAGTAGTATAATTACACACACATATACATATATATATATATACACAAAATGCAGAGTTAACGATTTATGGCCTTCACCGATGTAGGGCGACGACTGTCAAATGGCCTCCGGTTGTTTGGGAGAACACAAGCTTCAGACAGATACAACAGTTGTCTGTCTTATATCAGTAAATGTCTGGTCCGCAAGTGATTGCTTGGTTATCTGCCTAATTTGGTACCAACTATTGGACGTGTCGGAGGTCACATGCTCGGTTGTTATCCATCATTGTACACGTGAATTGATTCACACCCAGAGAGGTTAATTTTTTATAGTAAACTTTATGCTTGAGCTTTCACCCAGTCGTTGTGTGTTTTAATTGGCTCACTCAGGAAAGTACAACTTGATATATGGCTTCACAAAGAGAATCTCAACACAATTTGTAGTTTCTGTTGGCAGTCAGGTACAACCATCACAGCTAAGCTCCTAAAACGGTAAGCACACCCGGCTACATCTGTTAAATGACCCTTTCTGAGTTTGTGTAGAAATGAGAATTGATGTCTGAGATGATAACAAATAGTAATAAATTATATAGATTGGCACATTTACATGTACCTAGTATCGAATAAGCAGTAAAATGATTTCCTGCCATGTGTTTAATGCAAAACATTTGATCATTTCCATGACAAGAGTGGTAAGTTGCTTATATACAGAGTTGTATGTTGGATAAAGTTGAATAAGTTAGAAAATAAACAAAATATATATTTTGCTAGCTAGAATATGCATGGCAGTTGTGTCTCAAGGATTTAGCCATATAGATCATAGAACAATGCTGTCAGTACAAGCTGACAGTTGTATAGTGGTGTAAAACATTATGGCATTGTAAACAATGAACACAGCCCAGTTTAGACAAAATGGATAGCCTTATTATTATTATTATTCCACAGTGGTATAAAATGCTTGTAGAAATCCAATGTACACTATAATGAATGCAGCCCAGTTCAAAGGCATGCACTGTGTTTCAGAACCAGCCATAAAATTTTGAACACACATAAAAAATAACACCCTATGTTAATTATCATTGTAACTCTGAAGTTTACATATTCATATAGAGAAATAAAATGTTTTTTTGCAAGCAGATTCTTTACAAAAATGAATATAACAGGTTGAAATCCAGGCCTTATAGGAAAACCTTCATCTCTTTTTCAATCCTTGTCAAATACTAGCAGAAAACTACACTTTTTTTAATGGTGAGATATATCACAGACATAAATCATATTGTCCTTTTTGGGAGGATATAAAAAAACAAAGGTATATTGAATTAAATTTGATTTAGTGGTGAAAAATACATAGATAATGAGTACAACTAGTCATGCATGCAAAAACATTTTTCATAATCAAATATTTACAGGCATACACTGAAATTTGAGACAAACTAGCAAAGAGATAACAAGACTAGCTATAAATTGAATGGAGTTAAAGTGTACCCATCTAAAGTGTACCCAACAGGTAACACTGGCCAATAGGACTACAATGACAAAACCATAGACTGATTAGGGTGTATTTTGTGTCCAGATGATGTACGGTAGTCTTGATCTGCCTGGATAATCTTTCCTGATATAGCCTATGGCACAGGCACAGCCAAACCCTTTACCAGAGAACGCAACGTTCAATGTAGTCCTTTTTTATGTAATGTAGTCTATAACATGTTCACATATACTGTAGATAAACAAACAACACACTGGTTTTAGTGTCATCAGTGCTTTTATGTTACCATTGCAGTTACGGTAGAAAGTCCAAACAACCAATCCAACTGCCTTTTAGGAATTGTATTTTTTGTACTATAAATAAAACGTTTAATGTCAAACAGCAATGGTAAGCACCCAGTACAAAAACATGTAGCTAACTAGAATTAATACAGGAAAATATATTTACTTTAACATTTTTAACAGATTCAATAGTGCGTTACACAGTTTACTAGGTAACGTTAAGTCGATGTCTGTCCACATATTTCAAGGTTCATTAAGATGTCCAGCTGGATTCATGGTCCTAAAAGGCTTGGTTGGTTTTGTTTGCTAGATCAAGCATCTACAGTAGCTACTTAGCAACGAAAAACGACACAGGCTTGATGTCTACTAAAGTATACAGTATTAAAGTAGGCTAGTTATCCACCAAACTAATCATTGTGACTAACTGCACTATAATTAGTCTCAGTACAACGTTATAGCTATTTATTTATTTTACAAATAAGAATGTTAACGCGTTGCTTTATTCAATTGCATTAAACGTCTATATGACCTTAGCCCAGTAAATATCAGACATAATTGTACTTGGTGTACTGACGCTGCTGCTGGTAGGCAACAGCTACATGATACATGCTATAGCTACAAATCTATGTAATTTACAGTTTATATAGATAAATAATACAGTACAATACAATGGGAGTGAACTGAGGGAATTTAAGCAAAGTAGCTTCTATTACCTATACATTCAATTACAGGTGGCGTAGCTACTGTACAATACATTAGAACAGCCTGGGTACAGTATGTAGGTAGTAGATCTAGATGCAGTGAAATAAGCGGAGTTATATATTATTATATATTTAGGTTAACTACTACATATAAATTATATATTTAGGTTAACTACTACAGTACAGTAGCTATGAATCCCCGCACCCAAACAGCTTCAATGACAGTACCTAGTACAGTACCTAGCTAATTTAGATAGCTATCATAATCCATCTACCAAACACAACGTTACAGTGCAGTACTGCGACTAGCCAGATTAACAATACAGCCTAAACACGTTTATGTACACAAATTGTGTCTCTGACTCTGAGGCTAGTGATAGCGTTAGCCCATTGCATTTAGTTTGGTACCAAGCTACTGTAGCTAATCTAGTTAGCAAACTGCTGTAATCACTCACCTCACTGAATATATCGTGCAGGTATCTAAACGGGGGTTTGCTGAGCAGTTTTTCAGTAAGTGGTGGTTTCTTTATCACTTTCCCCAATGTATCTTGGGTCTTTTTGGCCACTGACCCGTTCATGGCAGGTGGTAAAATTAGAAATTCCTAAACGTTTTAGCTAATAAATATACAAGAAAAGAAGACTGTTTTCTATCAACGCTCTTGTCGCTATGTCAATAGTTTTCAATCCCACAATGCACCATTCATCGGAAATGCGCATGCGCTACATTTTCATGGTTGTCAAGCACCGTTACTGACAACTAACAATCAGTACAGTCATCACGTTTTTAAACTGTTTTGAAACGTTTTGAAACGTTTCGCCGAACATAAAACTGAGAAAATTTCGGTTTTAAATTGAGAACGTGGGCCCAGTACTTCAGAAGTAATCTGATCGGATTTCGGCTATCGGATTGGATCAAATCTTTAAAATAGGTTGTTCAAAAGAAAAAAAGGATTCTACAATCGGATAACATAAAGTAATCTAGTCTTGGTTTGATCTGGATCCTTCCGAATGGATTTCAGGAACAACATGTATTAAAACTGTAAAATTGGTCAAATAACACAATATTTTGTATCATGTCGTGTATATATACATCCATTTATATTTTGCACTTGATTTGTTTAACTGTTACATTGATAAAGTAGACATTATACCTATTACGCCTTTCAGTACAGTAAAGCAAAAAAAATATTTGTCCCTGGAAAATAATCCCCCAAACAGCTGTCAATATGAATCTGTGAATAATCATTGATCATATTTTAATTAAAATGACACAATAATCAGAGATGAACCAGTCAAAAGACGTTCCTTACAAGTGCATCCCTCATTCCACGTCCAGTCAGTCTCTCATCTAGAGAGAACAGCGGGGGTTGGTCTGGGTCTTCAACAGGCTCAGATGAATCATAAACGACATCACAGAGAGGGACATTGCGTGATTTCTTTTACATTTCTTTAACTTTTGTGTCACAAAAAATATTTAGCACCCCCTTAAAGTGTTTGGGATTTTTGTGTAAAATAAATGGTAAAAATCCTAATAAAATCCTATTTCATTCCACTTTGTTCCACTACAAAATATTGAAATGTCCAAGGGGATTGAATATTTATGCAAGACACAGTAGCTAGTAGCACACACTGTGATATGTAGTCCCATTTAAAGCACTGGTAATCTTGAAATCTTGTAAAATATGGGATTAACTTTTTTGAACAACTGGGCCTTGGACAGCAACAGGTTCTATTGTTCTAAATGCATGAAGCATGTCAAAAATCCTTAAAGAGCATTTTAGCAACTTAAAACTTTATTTGAATATGTTGACTTACACCTTCATAAATAAAATGGTGAACTTCATACAAATTTCCGATAAGTGAATACATAGATATGGTCATTTTATGGTTCTGTACATTCATAGAACTTTCCCTAATGCATGATTCTACATCATTCCCCAACATTATCTATCAATGTATACTGAAATAAATGCCTTACACTACATCATGAATTTCCAAATGAAATTTTACCTATTTAAAAAAATATAAAGCTGATTTTGGGGCAAATAAACAATATTTTATATATTTTATATATATTAGGATTGCCTGACTGCTTCAAATCCCTAAAGTAGTTAAAATACTGTCAGTTCCACTTCAAGTGCAAACATATTGTATTAAGCAAAGGTTTTCATAGGTCATAGTGGGCTAGATTTATCAAGCCGTTTGCGCCTGTTTTCAGGCGCTAATTGGTCGCAAAGACGGACGTAACCAATGCGGGCTATTTACTAACCAGGCGCACTTGGGTAAAATCGCAGATTGCGTGCCACATGAGCGACAAGAGACAAGTTGCGCTTTCAATATGCGTTCGTGGGAGGGTCATGGGGAAAGTGGGAGTTCC
>JACXGM010037870.1:0-10983 GCA_016801145.1 Umbra pygmaea
GAGCTACATGGTGTCAGCTACAGGGTAGTGGAGCTACATGGTGTCAGCTACAAGGTAGTGCAGCTACATGGTGTCAGCTACATGGTAGTTGAGCTACATGGTGTCAGCTACAGGGTAGTGGTGTCTGTAGGATTATTACTTATGTGGGATGGGGTTTGACAAGCACTTAGTCGTTTTATTACCTTGTAAGTTTCCGTTTCTTTAAAGCCGTCTTGTTCCTATAAAATACAGATGCAACAACATCCATGATTCCTATATAATGGCAGTGATTCCTGTTAAGACAGGTAGAGTAGGTCAGACAATCACGTTTATCTCACAGCACATAGTGCAACCCTGATAAAGAACCAACCCAGTACAGAACAATTACATGCTCAGTGACCTCCTCTACAAACTGCTTTTAGAATTACATCAACCAGACAGACATAAGCATGGCACTGATATAAGCATGGCACTGTAACCTTTGAATTTTCTATCTTTTCTCATTCACAAAAACAACTCATCCAACCAATAACGTGGCACTACTAAACAATTTCCCCCCCACTGCAAAACAGCACCAGTATGTCCACTAAAACTGTTTACTTAAGGTATGCAGGTTCCATGCATACAGATAAACAGGCCCAATTGGAGTTAGTAACATGCTTTGTTAACACCAAAGCACAGTAAATCAGTAGCTTGCTTCATTAGTGGTAGCATAACATGCTACATTACTGAATACAGCTTTATCTACTTCATTTTCATAGTTGTGCTCAAAAGTTTGCATACCCCTAGATAATTGATAATAGATGTACCGTTTTCAAAGAAAACACGAGTGAGCAGGTAAAACAATTTGTTTTCATTTCTCATGGGATTCATATTCAACTATAGGTCATAACAGAATGGCACAATCATAATAGAAAACATGACAATTAAGAAAATAATGAAATGACCCGTTCAAAAGTCTGCATACCCTCAGTTCTCAATATGGTGTATTGAACCCTTTAGCATCAATGACAGCGTGCAGTAGTTTGTGATAGTTGTCAATGTACAGCTGCTCATTCGTCTTGGACAAATGCCTCCAGGTCGATGATATTACGGTCAGGAGACTGTGATGGGCACTTCACAACATGTAAGTAACCAATGGAGTGACAACCGCTATAACCACTGGAGCGTGAACTTGGCCTTGTGCGTAGGGTCATTGTCATGCTAGAAAGTCCAAGAGCGTCCCAGGAACAGCTTTCGTACAGAAGAATGCAAATTGTCAGCAAGTATTGTCCAATGACATGCTGCATTCATCTTGCCATCAATTTACACAAGATTCCCCATGCCTTTTAGAGCTCACACACCCCCAAAACATCAGTGAGCCACCACCATGCTTCACAGTGGGGATAATATTCTTCTCACTATAGGCCTTGGTGACCCCTCTCCAAACATATTACTTATGGTTGTGACCATAAAGCTCTATTTTGGTCTCGTAAATCCAAATTACAATGTGCCAGAAGCTGTACGGCATGCCAAGATGTATTTTGTAACCAGGCTTTTTTGTGGCACAGGTGTAGTAAAGGCTTCTTTCTGGCAACTCAACCACGCAGTTTTCGTCGTATTAGGCTTCTTGAAGTATTGTCATATTAGGCTCTTTGTAACGACCACACCATCTTATTCCAGAGCAGCCTGTATGTCTCCCGAGGTTACCTGTGGGTTTTTCTTTGAATCCTGAACAATTATTCCGTCAGTTTTAGCTGAAATATATTTCGGTCTACCTGACCTTGGCTTGGTATCAAGAGGTCCCTGAATCTTCCACTTCTTAATACGTGATTGCACAGTACTGACTGGCATATGGCTCTGGATATTGTTTTATATCCTTTTGCAACTTTATGCAGTTCCAGTACCTTATTACGCAGGTATTTTGACAGTTCATTTCTGCTCCCCATGGCTCAGTATCTAAGCCTGCTCAGTGCATCCACATGAGAGCTAACAAACTCATTGAATATTTATGAGTAGCTTTTTTACATATTTTCTTTACATAGCTCCTTTACCTAGTTAATTTACCTAGCTTATTTACATAACTTCTTTACCTAGCTTATTTACATATGTTTTTATCTAGCTTATTTACACATCTTTTAACCTAGTTTCTTTACCTAGCTTATTTACACATCTTCTTTACCTAGATTATTTACACATCTTCTTTACTCAGCTTATTTACATATTTTCTCTACCTAGCTTATTTACACATCTTCTTTACCTACCTTCTTTACTTAGTTTCTTTACGTAGCTTCTATATGCAGTGTTGGGTAACGCTACTTTTCAGTTACATTCCAGTTACATGTTGAGTTCACAAGTTTTGGGAAGTCCCTAATTAAGACAAAATGATCAGGTAACTGCAGTTCAAATCTTAAAAGTAACCTATAAAACAAATAGAAACAGTAAAGGAAATATCAATCATGGTAACCAGTAAGATATGAACTCCATTTACCTGATCATTTTCCCTTACTTAGGGACTTCCCAAAACTCCAGAACTCAGCAAGTAACTGGAATGTAGCTGTACAAGCTACTTTACCCAACACTGTCTATACGTTACTTTATCACCTAGCTCATTTTCCTAGCTTCTTCTATTGTAGCTTCTTTTCAAACATTCTTTACCTAGCTTCTTTACCTAGCTACTATATGTTGCTTCCTCACCTAGCTCCTTTCCCTAGCTTCTTTACATAGCTTCTTTACATACAGTGCCTTGCGAAAGTATTTGGCCCCCTTGAACCTTTCGACCTTTTGCCACATTTCAGGCTTCAAACATAATGATATGAAACTGTAATTTTTTGTAAAGAATCAACAACAAGTGGGACACAATCATGAAGTGGAACGAAATTAATTGGATATTTCAAACTTTTTTAACAAATAAACAACTGAAAAATTGGGCATGCAAAATTATTGGCTTGACCATTCTAACACCTGGATATGTTTATTTGTGAACCATTCCATTGTAGATTTTGCTTTATGTTTTGGATCATTGTCTTGTTGGAAGACAAATCTCTGTCCCAGTCTCAGGACTTTTGCAGTCTCCATCAGGTTTTCTTCCAGAATGGTCCTGTATTTGGCTCCATCCATCTTCCCATCAATTTTGCTGAAGAAAAGCAGGCCCAAACCATGATGCTGCCACCACCATGTTTGACCGTGGGGATGGTGTGTTCAGGGTGATGAGCTGTGTTGCTTTTACGCCAAACATAACGTTTTGCATTGTTGCCAAAAACTTCGATTTTGGTTTCATCTGACCAGAGCACCTTCTTCCACATGTTTGGTGTGTCTCCCAGGTGGCTTGTGGCAAACTTTAAACAACACTTTTTATGGATATCTTTCAGAAATGGCTTTCTTCTTGCCACTCTTCCATAAAGGCCAGATTTGTGCAGTATATGACTGATTGTTGTCCTATGGACAGACTCACCCACCTCAGCTGTAGATCTCTGCAGTTCATCTAGCATGATCATGGGCCTCTTGGCTGCATCTGAACTTCTGGAGAGAGTTTGCTACACTGATAGTAAAGGGGCTGAATAATTTTGCTCGTCCAATTTGTCAGTTATTTATTTGTTAAAAAAGTTTGAAATATCCAATAAATTTCATTCCACTTCATGATTGTGTCCCACTTGTTGTTGCTTCTTCACAAAAAATACAGTTTTATATCTTTATGTTTGAAGCCTGAAATGTGGCAAAAGGTCGAAATCTTCAAGGGGGCCGAATACTTTCGCAAGGCACTGTACAGTTTCTTATGTACCCAGTTTATTTACATATATTCTTTACTTAGGTTCTTTACATAGCTTCTTTACATATATTCTTTACCTAGGTTCTTTACATAGCTTCCTTTACCTAGCTTATTTACACATGTTCTTTACGTAGCTTCTGTAAATTGATTCTTCACCTAGCTCCTTTCCCTAGCTTCTTCTAGCGTCTTTACATACCTTCTTTACCTAGCTTCTTTACCTAGCGTCTTTACATACCTTCTTTACCTAGCTTCTATATGTCATTTCCTCACCTAGCTCCTTTCCATAGCTTCTTTATATGGCTTCTTTACATAACTTCTTTACCTAGCTTCTATATGTCATTTCCTCACCTGGCTCCTTTCCATAGCTTCTTTATATGGCTTCTTTACATCACTTCTTTACCTAGCTTCTTTACATGCAGTTTCTTCTGTACCCAGTTTATTTACATATACTCTTTACCCAGCTTTTCCATTTATGCAGCTTCTTTACATAGCTTCTTTACATAGCTTCTTTACATAAATTCTTCACCTACCTTTTTCAAATAGATTCTTTACGTAGCTTTTTCACCTACCTTTTTTTCACAGCTTCTTTACATATATATATTCCTTATCTAGCTGCTTTACATAACTTATTTCCATAGATTCTTTACCTATTCTCTTTCACTATTATTTAATTAGCGTCTTTACCTAGCTTATTTACATATCTTATTACCTAGCTTCTTTACCTAGCTTATTTACATATATTTCTACCTAGCTTCTTTACCTAGCTTATTTACACATATTCCCTACCTAGCTTATTTTCAAATCTTCTTTACCTAGCTTATATACATATCTTATATACCTAGCTTATTTACATGTCTTCTCTACCTAGCTTATTTACACATCTTCTTTACCTACCTTCTTTACCTAGCTTCTATACGTCGCTTCTTCACCTAGCTCTTTTGCCTAGCTTCTTAATATACTGTAGCTTCATTACATAGCTTATTTACATACAGATTATTCTGTACCCAGTTTCTTTACATATATACTTTACCTAGCTTCTTTCCCTAGCTTATTTACACATATTCCCTACCTAGCTTATTTACAAATCTTCTTTACCTAGCTTATATACATATCTTATATACCTAGCTTATTTACATGTCTTCTCTACCTAGCTTATTTACACATCTTCTTTACCTACCTTCTTTACCTAGCTTCTTTACCTAGCTTCTATACGTTGCTTCTTCACCTAGCTCTTTTGCCTAGCTTCTTAATATATTGTAGCTTCATTACATAGCTTATTTACATACAGGTTATTCTGTACCCAGTTTCTTTACATATATCCTATACCTAGGTTCTTTACCTAGCTTATTTACATATCTTCTCTACCTAGCTTATTTACACATCTTCTTTACCTAGCTACTTTACGTAGCTTCTATAAGTCACTTCTTCGCCTAGCTCCTTTCCCTAGCTTCTTCTAGCGTCTTTAAATACCTTCTTTACCTAGCTTCTTTACTAAGCTTCTATATGTCGCTTATTCACATCCTTTCCCTAGCTTCTTTACATACAATTTCATCTGTACCCAGTTTCGTTGCCTAGATTCTTTACTTATCTACATTATATAGCGTCCTTACCTACCTTCTTTACCTAGCTGCTTTAAATAAGTTCTTTATATGGATTATTTACCTAGTCTTGTTCACTAGTTTCTAAACATAGATTATTTAATTAGCTTCATTACATGGCTTCTTTACATAGCTTCTATACCTACCTTTTTTACCTATCTTCTTTGCATTGCAACATTACATAGCTTCTTTACTTACTTTCTTTACCTAGGTCCTATAACTACATCTTTTATATAGTGTCTTTGTTTTTCATCTTTGCCTAGATTCTTTACCTAGTTTATTTACGTATATTATTTACCTACTGTAGCTTTTTTCATAGCTTCTTTACCTATATTATTCACCTAGCTTCTTTGTATAACTTCTGTACTCATTTTTATTTTTGCATAGCTTCTGTTCCTATCTTCTGTTCCTATCTTCTGTACATAGCTTCTTTATGTATATTCTTTAAATACATTCTTTATATAACTACTCTATGTACATTCTTTATCTATATAGCGTCTTTACATAGCTCCTTTAACTAGCTTCTTTACATAGCTGCTGTACCTATCTTCTTTATCATGTTGACTTCTTTATCTAGCTACTTTATCTAGTTTCTTTGCCTGGCTTCTTTACCTAGCTTTGCTTATGTTATTTGCCTTGATTTTTTACCTAGTTTCCTTCTTCATCTAGCTTCTTTGCATAACTTACCTTACCTACCTTCTGTACCTAGCTTATTTACCTAGCTCCTTCACGTAGCTTCTTTTATTAGCTTATTTGCATAGATTCTTTACTTAGCTTCATTACATATCATCCTCACCTAGCTGCTTCAAGACTTCTGGCCAGTATTGTATGTAAACACCTGTATGAACTATAAACAGAAGATGCTCTCAAAATAATAGAATACAAGAGCAGACATCAGTAAAAAACTAAAATAACTACACAAAAATGTTACGTGGAACACCCTCACCTTTTAGTTTGATTGTACCTCACCCATTTTAATACTGTCTACACACAATTCACCAGGTTGGTTCTATCAGTGCATTATGTCATTGATTAGTAGCATACCTGTTTTTTTCATTGTACTGGCCAAATTAACAAAAAGGTAATCAAGTTATCATCTGAAATGATACATTTCTTTAACAAAAGCATAAAAAATTATCTAGCATTACATTTAATGGCAGATGAAGGTTTGGAAATACATGCATTGCTATTTTCTATTGAGACACTAATGCAGAACACACCAGGGTGCCTATGAATTTTGAAAAGTACTGTAAAAAAAAAAGTAATTTTTTTAATTACTATTCTTTACCTACAATTGTGCTCATAGGTTTGAATATCCTGGCAGAAATTGTGAAATTGCGGCATTGATTATAACAATTTGACTGTTCATGCTAAAACTCTGATTGTTATGTCAGAATAGTGACTTAATTATCACACAGTTGTTTGGCAACTTTATAAACCATCCTGATAACAGAAATCACTCAAATGGCCCTGATCAAAAGTTTACATACCCTTGAATGTTTGACATTGTTACAGACACACAAGGTGACATACAGGTTACAATGGCAATTAAATGTTAACTTCACACACCTGTGGAATTTTAAATTGCAATCAGTATCTGTGTAGACATAGTCACTGAGTTTGATAACACTCACTTGGATGCACTGAACAGGCTAGATACTGAGCCATGGGGAGCAGAAAAGAACAGTCAAAAGACCTGCGGAATAAAGTACTGGAAAAGCATTAAGTTGGAAATGGATATAAAAAGATATCCATAGCCTTGCAAATGCCAGTTAGTTCTGTTCAATCACGTATTTAGAAGTGGAAGATTTGGGGACCTCTTGATACCAAGCCAAGGCCAGGTAGACCAAGAAAGATTTCAGCCAAAGCTGCCAGAATATTTTTTCTGAATACAAAGAAAAACACACAGGTAACCTTGGGAGACACAGGCTGCTCTGGAAAAACAGTGTGGTTGTTTCAAGGAGCACAATATGATGATACTTGAACAAAAATGAGCTGCATGGTCGTATTGCCAGAAAGAACCCTTTACTGCGCCAGTGCCACAAGAAAATCTGGTTACAATATGCCCGACAACACCTTGGCATGCCTCAGAGCTTCTGGCACACTGTAATTTGGATTTACGAGACCAAAATAGAGCTTTATGTTCACAACCATAAGCACTATGTTTGGAGAAGGGTCAAAAAGGCCTATAGTGAAAATAATACAATCCCCACTGTGAAACATGGTGGTGGCTCACTGATGTTTTGGGGGGGTGTGAGCTCTAAAGGCACGGGGAACCTTGTGTAAATTGATGGCAAGATGAATGCAGCATGTCATAGGACAATACTTGCTGACAATTTGCATTCTTCTGCACTAAAGCTGTTCATGGGATGCTCTTGAACTTTCCAGCATTACAATGACCCTAAGCACAAGGCCAAGTTGACGCTCCAGTTGTTACAGCAGAAAAAGGTGAAGGTTTTGTAGTGGCCATCACAGTCTCCTGAAGCCACTCTGAGGAGATCTCAAACATGCAGTTCATGCAAAACGACCAAAGACTTTGCATGACCTGGAGGCATTTTGCCAAGACGAATGGGCAGCTAAACCACCGGCAAGAATTGGAGGCCTGATAGACAACTATCACAAATGACGAAGGAGGCAGTACAGCGTATTAAAGAGGGTATGCAGGCTTGTGAACAAGGATCATTTAATTATTTTCTTTGTTGCCATATTTGTTTTATGATTGTGCCATTCTGTTATGATTGTTGCCATGTTTTGTTTTATGATTGTGCCATTCTGTTATGACCTACAGTTGAGTTTGACTCTAATGAGAAATAAAGAAAAAACATTGCTCACTCATGTTTTCTTAAAAAATTATACCAATTCTATGGGTATGCAAACTTTAGAGCACAACTGTATTTTCTTTAAATAGTTTCTAGCTTCTTTTCTGTGCTTCTGAAGAACCATTGGCTGTGTCTCAATTTGCATACTACATACTACAAGTACACTGGTGATGATAAAGTAAGTATGGTTAATTATATAGTAAACCAGTATGCCAGTATTGGGATGTACTACTGTGTCATTAAATTGACTCTTGGAAAAATAAATTACAATCACACAATTCCTATACTGGCCAACATTAGCCATTGTTCTAATAATGTCAGCATAAGTGTGGCCAACATTAGCCATTGTTCTAATAATGTCAGCATAAGTGTGGCCAACATTAGCCATTGTTCTAATAATGTCAGCATAAGTGTGGCCAACATTAGCCATTGTTCTAATAATGTCAGCATAAAAGCCGCTAACTGATTAAAAGAGCTAGCTAGCTGTGGTGGAACATTTGAAGCTTTGTGTTGCAACATTTAGCCAAATCCATTTAGTTTATTATGGAGTACCGCTGTTACTGGCTATTATGCTAGTTTGTAAACGTTTATCCTGTGAAAAGTTTAAAGGAATCTCCCCTCTTTGGGGAATGCTAATCTTAATCTAGCATACTATATAGTATGGATACTATGCCATTTGAGACACAACCCCAGACACATGAGTACCACAGAGCTTCACTGATTGGTTGTTAGCACAGTGACCACAGAGAGCTTCACTGATTGGTTGTTAGCACAGTGACCACAGAGAGCTTCACTGATTGGTTCATTGCACACTGACCACAGAGAGCTTCACTGATTGGTTCATAGCAAACTGACCACAGCTAAAACAGGGACGTCCACAATGTTCTATAGTGTGGTCATGGAAGCCAGCTCTGTTCTCCAGTAAATTACAGTAATTATACATTGGATCCAAAGCTCTTTATAACATCTTTCTGGTAATATAGTGTCTATGGTCTTTGGCTGCAACTAACCCAGGCCCCCGTTACTTACCAAGGATTAATATAAAAAGCCAAAAGATAGTCAGTCCACAGGCAGGAGGGCAGGAGGGTGAGGAAGGCAAAGAGGCTCCTTCGCCTGACGGATTCAGACACCAGCAACAGACAGGCATGATGACAGACAGACATAACACAGACACGCATAATGACAGACATAACACAGACACACATGATGACAGACACACATGATAACAGAGAGGTTGGGGCAGAACAGACACGGTGTATCATTAGTAACGTGGCGGAATGGTGGTATAGAATAGAGCAGAGTACAATACAGTATAATAGAGTATAGTAGAGTAAAGTAGAGCATAGCAGAGTATAGTAGAGTACAGTAGAGCATAGCAGAGTACAGTAGAATACAGTAGAGCATAGCAGAGTATTGTAGAGTGCAGTAGAGCATAGTAGAGTACAGTAGAGTATAATAGAGTACAGTAGAGCATAGCAGAGTATAGTAGAGTATAATAGAGCAGAGTATAGTAGAGCATAGGTGAGTACAGTAGAGCATAGCAGAGTATAGTAGAGTATAATAGAGCATAGCAGAGTATAGTAGAGTACAGTAGAGCATAGTAGAGTACAGTAGAGCATAGCAGAGTATAGTAGAGTACAGTAGAGCAGAGTATAGTAGAGCATAGGTGAGTACAGTAGAGCATAGCAGAGTATAGTAGAGTACAGTAGAGCAGAGTATAGTAGAGCATAGGTGAGTACAGTAGAGCATAGCAGAGTATAGTAGAGTATAATAGAGCGTAGCAGAGGACCTGCTGTAGTAGTGCAGAACACAAAGTCAATGCATCAAGCAGCCTGACATGGTTTGGGATCAGCAAATATTAGTCTAAATACGTAGTATCACCATCGGTCTAATGTGGAGGTTAAGCAATGTGAAGGGCCAATATGTAACATAGGACATCTAGTCACTTTGTTTAGAAAGTGCCAGAAGTGTAACCATGTGGTTATTAGTTGTTGCAGAACTGCTCAGCTATTCACATGTGATCATAAAGCCACTTTCTGAGAACATTTTAGGGGTGGGCAATATGGATGATAATAAAAAATGTGCCATGGTATGGATGTTCACCATTTTTAATGTTTAATCACTGTAATGGTCATAGAACCTTGGTTTGAGTTTGTAGATGTACTAGAATGCTTAAAAGGAAATATTGATATGTGCATTCGCAGAAACCTAAAAGAAATATTGGCATAATGTTCACATTGGAGCATCCCTCTTGATAAGTCCTTCTATTAGACATCATGCAGTTTAGCAGGCTTATATTAGTTAACAAGTTAGTTAATCCATTTATATTTGTTAACCTCATCCCAGGTCTGTTGCACTCAGAACATAACGGGCTGAAACACAATTCATTTAAACTTGTTCTTCTGGGAGTGTTTTTTCTAAATAACCTTTTGTGAATATTATAATTTTGTGAATAAAAATACTACACCCTCAGCAAATGGACTACAAACATTACCACTGACCAACAAGTAAAATAAAAATAGGCTCTATTTTCCAGCAAAATATGTAGCTGAGCTAGCAATACAGTAATATCTGAAACGAGAGTAAATTAGTAATCTCTGAAACAGGAGTAATTAGTAATATCTGAAACAGGAGTAAATTAGTAATCTCTGAAACAGAAGTAAATTAGTCATCTCTGAAACAGAAGTAAATTAGTAATCTCTGAAACAGGAGTAAATTAGTAATCTCTGAAACAGAAGTAAATTAGTAATCTCTGAAACAGAAGTAAATTAGTAATCTCTGAAACAGAAGTAAATTAGTAATCTCTGAAACAGAAGTAAATTAGTAATCTCTGAAACAG
>JACXGM010037871.1:0-10983 GCA_016801145.1 Umbra pygmaea
CTTCCTCTCATCCCTCCTGACTTCCTCTCATCCCTCCTGTCTTCCTCTCATCCCTCCTGTCTTCCTCTCATCCCTCCTGACTTCCTCTCATCCCTCTTGAATTCCTCTCATCCCTCCTGACTTCCTCTCATCCCTCTTGACTTCCACTCATCCCTCTTGACTTCCTCTTATCCCTCCTGACTTCCTCTCATCACTCCTGACTTCCTCTCATCACTCCTGACTTCCTCTCATCCCTCCTGACTTCCTCTCTGGACGGATCTGAGGGGACAGCACCAATCTGGACGGATCTGAGGAGACAGCACCAATCTGGACGCATCTGAGGGGACAGCACCACTCTGGACGGATCTTAGGGGACAGCACCACTCTGGACGCATCTGAGGGGACAGCACCACTCTGGACGCATCTGAGTGGACAGCACCACTCCGGACGGATCTGAGGGGACAGCAACACTCCGGACGGATCTGAGGGGACAGTACCACAGTGCCACAGAGGCCTCATTCTGTTTGGGACAGTGCCTGCTGGGGGGCTGGCACCCCTCTCTGTGTCAGCAATGGGCACTGTGATCACAGGCATCTCTGTCAAAGATGAGAGGAGGGGACGGGCGCACACAAACATGCCCCATTCCTGCCCAGCGCCAAGGGGGACACCATGGAAACCAGTGCAGGGAGGAATTGGCGCTTAATCCATTCTCCGTGCATGGCATGACTTGGCTGGCATCCCTGGCTTTCTTTGCCAACGTCTGAAGATGGTCCAAATTGGTGGTCTTCAGAGAGGAGATAACCGACTTTCATGTTGTAACAGCTCCTCCTTTTTCTTTCTCAGATGCGTAGCTTGTTTACGTCCGTCTTTTCCTGGTCACAGCTTCTTCCTCCACAGTTGTATCTCAATCCTTCCTGGCAGTTGAAATTTGAAACAACCACCACCCTACCAGGCTGAATCTGGAATGGCTTTAGAAGACAATCAAAACTTTCTTCCGGCAGCTGCATGAGAAATCCAGAATTCCAGCATTCTCTCATCTCACGGGCATGGCCTGGCACTTCCAACACAGACGGGTGATTGTGTCCCGCAGTGGGTGTTGACGGAACAATCTGTGGGTCGAACGACCTATGGAACGGGCTGAGGTGACTCCGTCCCTGGGTGATCCTGACATTAGACAGACACCACGTTATGCTCCAATGCCTCCTAATTTGGCCTGGTGCTTCTTCCATAAAAACACCCACTCAGACAACACAAGGCTGTTTGACTGCGGATGTGCTTTTAGATATTGTTGTTTGGACATGGAAAATTAATAAATGATATGAGGTCTCTCTTATGGAATTGACAGAATGTTTTATCTACTTTGACTCCAATGTAACCCCAACTGATATAAACAACATATTAACTGATGTGCATTACCGTTATACTGGAAATGGAGCTAAGTAATCACACTCAAAGCCTGAATTTAAAATGTGTGATTTAAATTATGCCTTCCTGACAGCAGTAGTGGATTTACATTTTACACTTAAATCATTTAGCAGACGCTCTTCTTCAGAACGTTTTACAATATCGGATGCATGATGATGAAGAAAAAAGAAAAACTCTGGTGTCACTTAAACATTGTTAACTTCCTGAGGTCTACCAGTGAGGGGGGTTAGCTTCCCAGGGTTGGCTGGAAGCACCTGGCGGGTTAGCATTGATTTGACAAACACATCTGTAATGAGTGTGTCTGCGTTCTCCGATGTTATAACGAGTCTGATCTAGACGTCGCAGTCAAACGATGTAGGATGACGTGTGTGTGGGTGGGTGTGTGTATGGGAGGTCCTGCGTTGTGATAATTAGTGTGTCTCTGTGAGACGTAACAGACAATGAGAGAAGAAGACAGCAGGCTGGGAAAGACAAATCCCAACGTACAGTAGCGAGCAGCAGTTCCCATCAAGCATTCTGTTTCATTCTCGCACCGTTCATCATGCCATCATTTTCCATCATCCACGGCATTCCCATCTCACCTCCACAACTACGCAGCTTCCAATTAAGAGTTTGGAAATGAGGAATCCTGCCTTTGATGTCAACGCACTAGTGTGTGTGGGTGTATAGATCTGTGTCTCAGCAGATAATACGTTTTCTAAGCCAATTTGGGGGGATATCGTGAGACACGATGAGAACTCAAATACAGACCGAATTGAAACTACACACATCCTGGATTTACCAGAACCTAACCCTGTGTGTCTGTATGTGTGTCTCTGTGTGGTGTGTGTGTGTGTGTACTTACTGCAGTGTGTGTAGATAGTATGTAAGCGTGTGTGTGTATTGAGAGTGTATTAGTGTGTAGTGTGTGTGTGTTTACTTGCAGATTGTGAGAGACATACAGTAAACAGGGCGGAGGAAGGTCTATATTATTGACCATTAAAATAGCTGAGTGGGTGAAGTGGATCCAGGAAACAGGTCTGCTTGTTGCCGGGGTCCAGGCTTCTCTAATGGTCTGGTTCCTGATCAGCAGCCTCACTTAACTGTCTAGAACACTGTCCACAATGAACCCCTGCTTCCTATGTTGGGCACTACAATACTAAGTCCCTGAAAAAAAGTAGTGCACTACCCATATGAAAAAGGTTGCCAGGCTGTCTGACTCCATCTCCGACCAAATGCAACTCCCTGGAAACAAACGCTGACGGATGGGAAATTGAGCTCCTCCGTTTTACCGCACTGATGGTTTCCACAATTCACCTGAACTCCTGAAGTGAATTGTGGGAAAGGAGACGATGATGGAGGTTGATTTGGACTAGGATAACACGAGACACAAGCCATGAAGTCAGTCAGTCCTTAAAAACACATCACTGCAAGCTAACGCATATAAAACCTCAAGTATTTAACTCTGAATTAGCAAACTTGTGGGTTAAATGGCTTCCCCTTTATTTGCACTTTCACAGGAAGGTGAATAAAAATGTGCGTTGTTTTGTTCTGGAAAAGGTAAAAAAATTATGCATGTACTTGAAACCTCAGGGTGACCAAATTGTCTAAAAATTTAACATATAAACCATCTGAAAGAGAAAGTTGAGCCTGACTAAGTCATATCCTTCCCTGGTACCATTCGGTACGATCAAACCGGGCCACAGTCTCACCTGGTGGAGGTCGTTTCCTAGGGCAAACTCCTGAAAGTATCCCGGGGCAGCAGAAGAGGCTCTGATTGCCTGCCACAGCTTGTGTTCACAGCCCCCCAGGTAGTGGGAGCGCACCCCAGGGTGGAGGTTATAGTTCCTGAAAACGTAGGCCTTGAGAGGAGTGCCTTTGTTCACCACGGTGCTCACTGCCGCCACCTGTAGGCAGGAGAAGAGCGTTACACTATGTTCTGGTGATTTACTGCCTGGAGCGTTGTGTACTTAACAAAAATGATGTTAACGGAATCAAGTATTGATCAATTGACATCCCAGATACAAAGGGGCGATATAAATGACAATAAAATAGTTTAACACAAACAGAAAGGCTCTACTGGAAAAGTTATATATCCACAGTGAAAAAACATGAACCTGGTTATATCACTATAGTTACACAACAAAATGATATAACCACAGTGACAAAACATTAACCTGGTTATATCACTATAGTTACACAACAAAATGATATAACCACAGTGACAAAACATTAACCTGGTTATATCACTATAGTTACACAACAAAATGATATAACCACAGTGACAAAACATTGACGAACACTGACCACTAAAGTTATATCACCATAGTGACCCAAAAAGGTTATATCACCGTAAGTACACAAACATTAGAAAACTTTTAGACCCTCACAGTGCTATAAGGATAAATTAAAACTCAATCTGTGGAAATAATAGAAAACTGACAACACTATACATGTAAGCTAGCATTACACGCTAAAAAAAAACGACAAGAAGCAACGCTGACTAAACATGTGGTTCGGCTGAACACCTCCTTATAGCTCTGCTTTTCCTGAGACTGGCTGTCCTACATGGGATTAGTGGAAGTGCTGTAAATTCTGTGTCAGTTGTACCAGCTGTGGGATATTACATGGTTTGAGCCAGCCAGTGAGACGGTGGAGAGAGGCCTTCAAAGTGACCTCGTTATTAAGAGACCGTGAGGAATTACTTCTCAACACCTAGTATTCTCTAGCATAACTGCCCGCACGCGCATGTGTGTGTATCTGTGTGAGTGAATGTGTATGTCCTTGCCAGCTCCACACTTATGACACAAAAATGAATCACGCCATTTTAGAAAAGCTAACCTTTGGGCATTTGGGGTTTCTGGAAGTTTCCACCATGAGATCACAGCCGAGCTTCTCTCTGTAGGAGTAGAAAAAGGAAACGGGATCACTTTCATTACTCTGAAACTGTGTCTTGAAATATTACAAGCTTGCTTCCTCTATCCTTGATTCCTCTGTCCTTGATTACTTAACTAATCTGAGATATACAGAGGAAGAGACATTTGAACCTCTCTTCCACTTTTTAGAGGAACCCAAGTGTGGTTCTATCCTAATTTAGGTTAATCTAATTTGTTCGGTTCTCACTTCAAGATGTTCTCCCAGATCTCTGAGTCATAGAAGGCATGGTTCCAGCCCATCTTGACGGTTCCCACAATGACGTTCTGCTTGAAGACGTCAGAACCCAGCTTCCTGTAGAGCACCTCACACTCGTTCAGAGGAATCTGGAACACCCCCAACATGAAGCCCAGGATGGACCCTGATGACAGAAAACAATTTTAGGCGTCCTGGAATTATGCCATATCTGTTACACGTGCACGAACACCCATACACACACACACACACTTGAATATATGTCCGTAAGTTAAATGCAGAGTAAAAATACAGAAACATCTGCTAATGGATAAGAGCCTTCTCCACCAGCTAGGCTTAACCATAACTCTTAAACACAATAGAACTAGAACATTCTCTGTTTAAAGGCTAACTAAACCCTTAAATATTGCTTGACGCTGCATCAGATCGCCATTCTGACAAACGTCCACAAGTTAGTTCTCCATGGACCAGCGAGGGTCTGACGGGCCTTGAGTAAAAACTATTTGATGAGCATCATTTCAAATCCTTCATCTGCGGTTTATTGAGCTTAACTGTTCAACGGAATGTTCCCAAAACTGAATGGCCGACCCCCTGTGGTTCCCCATGCAGTGTAGAACAAACAGTCACTGAGATGAGAGGCTAATTGCCTGAAGGAAATTCCATTAGGAGCATCGTCATCCAGGGATGAGCCAATCACAGCCAGTGGGCTGGATTAAAATGGCCACTAATAAGACAACAGAACATACAGTAGACCAGGCCTAAATCCCAGCATCACCCCACCAAAGGCATTTAATGTATCTAGCTAGCACGGCTTTGGCCATTCTGTACATATGTAGCAAGCCTGATTCGTGACTTCTGTTGACAAGGAAACACTCCAAGACCAAAAGTCTCTACCTGGGAGAAGATGCCCCCCCCCACTCCCAGCACAGAGACCCCAGACACAGAGCTGGCGTGGAAGGGTGTCCCCGGGGACAGTGGTGTGCCTGGCTGCCAGCCAGACGAGCGGGACCAGATGTGATGGTCCAGATGTGTCTGTCTACATGTTAATGCATGTGCACTGTAGTGTATCTGCTGGATGGGATTACACTGCCCACTGACTGTAAAACACTGACCAGTCATCTCACACACGCAGTCCAGCTGGAGCTAGCCAGCTTACATTTTTACATTTTAGTCATTTGGCAGACACTCTTATCCAGAGTGATTTACAGTAGGTACAGGGAGTAATTTAGGATAAAGATCCTTGCTCAAGGACACAACGACATTTGGCACAGTTGGGAATCAAACTTGCAACCTTCCGACTACAAGTCAGTGTCCCTAACCACTGAGTCATCTGATGACCTTACAAACACAATACAAAATGCTCATATAGACTGCTCTGGATTGGTATCTGTTAAATTACAAAAATGTAAAAATTAACTGTGGCAGGCAAGGGGAATTAGAGACCCGAATGACAGGCCAGAGATCAGGCTGGGACATAAAGACATGGTGAAGACCAGGAAGTCTGAGGCATGGTGAACAGCGCCCCACTGTGGTGATTTGGTGAAAGGTCACAGAATTACAGAAAACTATTATAATATTTGTTTTAATTTTACCATTAATTAACCAGGTTAATTGATTAAGGACTATTTCTTATTTGCAGCAACACGCTGGGAGGAATGTTACAGGAAAGAGCAATATAGGTTAAACACAGGAACTTTCCTCTTGGTGTTTGGGGGATTAGAACCCGGGACCTTTTGGAAATTTGTTAGGTAGCTTTCACACTTGCCTCGTTTGATCAGTTTAAAACAAACACTGGAGAGTTTGGTCGGATAGTCTGGTTCCTTTGGCCTGGTGTGAAAGCTCATCAGAACTCTGGTGCGGATCAAACAAACTCTGCTTGCCTTGTATTACAATATTTGATTGATGGAAACACTAAAGCAAAACCAAAAACCCCAAGATCGCATGAATTTGGTATTGCTCCATTATTTTGAGACCAGGAATCGTAGAAATATAATGAATAGAAAGGCCATTCCAATTCAAATCAATGTAGCAGAATGAAAAGAACAGCAGTCATTTTTATGTGTACCATTCCATTGCAAAGATCTAGCGGCCTATTTCCGCATTAAACCATTAAACTGGGCAAATCACCGACTCACTAGTTAGTTTTGCAGCAGTAACGGAGTAGTCAGCTGGGCTAGCATATCTCCGTGGCCTGCCTTGTTGTTCAAGAGTAATTGGAGAGTGCTGAATTTAACTGCTTCATAATTCTATTGGTAAGTCATAAAAATATATTCAATAAATGCTAATATTACAAATTACAGTAAGATAAGATCGATAACATGTCTTGAGAGCTAGACGATGTCTAAATAATAATCATCCTCTCTAACTGAAACTCTCAAACTAGTGAATGCGACAGTTTATGGTCCCACTGACGTGTGTTGTCACCGTGACAACTTACAACAACTGCCATTTTGTTGTGTACAACTCGAATGACCACGCCAAACAGTTCAATGGCCTTCTATTCATTAATTTCCTATGCCAGGATTGGACAGCGAGTTTCCCTCTGACAGTGATTCCTTATTGAAGACAGCGATTCAGACAAATCAGACAGTCTACATACCTGTTTTTATTTCCAGTCCACACTAGTCGATTGTCGAAGTCATACAATGCAATATTCCAAAAAATATTTTTTCCGCAAAAAAACGATTTGCGTGGTTATGTCCATAAACTACTTTAGCAACATTGATCGGCGGTAACCTGACACTTGCCTTCACAGCTCCAAACAGTTTAAGAGTTATCGCGCATGAGCATAGGTAACTAAGCAACAGTGTAGACTCAGGCCCCGTCCACACGTACATGGGTATTTTTGAAAACTGAGTTTTTATTCATTCGTTTAAAAAAAAATCTCATCCACACAAGCACGGTTTAAAAAAATCTATGTTCACATGAAAATGCAAAAACACCCGATCATGTGCTGTCAAGAGCAGACCAAACCAACAGGTGACGATATAACCCTAACCGTAAAGCCATTTTGGCCAATCAGAAGCCTAAAAAAGGGTTATTACCTGTTCCGGTAGTTCTCGTCCAAAACCGACGAGGTCTGTGTCCTGGGAGCGTAGTGTAGTCATAAGCAGTGACCTGAGCAGTATTACATTCTGATGCCTCTGTTCAGCAATATAATACGATAAATGTGCATGTATAGGTATATAAGCCCTGCTAGCAGCAGAGTTATTAGCAGCGATAGTTTGGCTACGTCCGCCATTGCTAAGACTCTTTTAAATGGTATTATTTTTGCACAAACTCTCCTCATGTAAACAATGGAGATAGTGGCGCACAATGACGTTAAACAGAGAACAGCGCGCACTCGGACGTCACGTGCCAAAATCTCAGTTTTCACTGTCCACACGACACCACTGTAACCGGAGTTTCTAAAAAACTTCACCCTGGCCGGAGTTTTCAAAAAGCTCTGTTTCAGTGACCTGATACAGCGTTTTCGTGTGGACTAAAGGGATAACCGCATAGAAAAAACTCTGGTTTCAAAAATACCTGTGTTCCTGTGGACGGGGCCTCAGTCTGTGAGTTGCCAAAATAGTGGTGTCAGGTTACCTGGCCGACTTGCTACTAGTCATTATATGGACATAACCACGGCAAATACTTTTTTTGTGTAAAAATACGTTTTGGAATATAAGATTGTATGACTTTGACAATCAACAAGTGTGGACTTCCCTGGAAAATGGGAAATAAACAGAGTCTGACTTGTTAGTCATGGCTATATGCACTAGTAATTACATTTTGAAAATGAGGCTGAAAGCACGTTTTAAAACTTGCCCCATAAATGTGTAATGGTCTGTAAACTGGAGCAGGAGGTAAACACGGTTTTGGCAATATCGATTGTTTGAGTTATTTTCGCTACTGACAGCACTTCAAATATCTAAATAATTGTTTTTAAATCGCCAGGAATTCTCCTTTACCCTTCCCCTAATAGCTAATCTTAACCCTAAATCTAACCTATAATGCCTGAACATAAAGTACCCTAAATTGAAACCCTAAACGTAATTGTAACCTTGGCCCTAAACATAACCTCTAAGCAAGAAATTGTCTTTGTCCTCACAGGAACAGGCAAAACGTCTGATTATGGGCATTTTTATCAAGTATTACTATCCTTGTGAAGACGACTGGTCCTAATACGATCTGTAAAACCAAAACACACACAGATTGTCAAAGGTACAGTGCCTTGCGAAAGTATTTGGCCCCCTTGAACTTTTCGACCTTTTGCCACATTTCAGGCTTCAAACATAAAGATATGAAACTGTAATTTTTTGTGAAGAATCAACAACAAGTGGGACACAATCATGAAGTTGAACGAAATTTATTAGATATTTCAAACTTTTTTTAACAAATAAAAAACTGAAAAAATGGTCCAAATGTTCAAGGGGGCCGAATACTTTCGCAAGGCACTGTAGCTAAAGCAGGGCAGTACCTGTGCTGACCCCACAGATGTAGTCAAACAGCTGGTGGATGGGTTTGCCTGTAAGGGCTTCCAGCTTCTGTAGAGTCTGAAGGGCAATAAGACCCCTGGAGAGAAGGACACTTTACATGTTAGTCATTAAGCAGACGCTCTTATCCACAGACTTACAGTGAGGGCATACATTTAAGAGAAATTAGGTGAAACAACCACCACTCAGTAGTGAGAGTCTTGTAATATCTGAAACAGTCAGTCTGCATAAGTATATGTATGTATGTATGTATGTATGTATGTATGTATGTATGTATGTATGTATGTATGTATGTATGTATGTATGTATGTATGTATGTATGTATGTATGTATGTATGTATGTATGTATGTATGTATGTATGTATGTATGTATGTATGTATGTATGTATGTATGTATGTAGGAACCTAGGAACACTAAGATAACACATCCTAGATCTGAATTAATAAACTAATCATATGAAATACTTTCCTCTTTACATAGTTGAATGTGCTGACAACAAAATCACACAAAAATTATCAATGGAAATCAAATTTATCAATCCATGTTTGGATATGGAGTCACACTCAAAATCAAAGTGGAAAACCACACTACAGGCTGATCCAACTTTGATGTAATGTCCTTAAAACAAGTAAAAATGAGGCTCAGTAGTGTGTGTGGCCTCCATGTGCCCGTATGACCTCCCTACAAAGCTTTGGCATGCTCCTGATGATGCCATCTCCTGGACAGTCTGTGGTGCAACGTGGCGTTGGTGGATGGAGCGAGACATGATGTCCCAGATGTGCTCAATCGGATTCAGGTCTGGGGAACGGGCGAGCCAGTCCACAGCATCAATGCCTTCCTCTTGCAGGAACTGCTGACACACTCCAGCCACATGAGGTCTAGCATTGTCTTGCATTAGGAGGAACCCAGGGCCAACCGCACCAGCATATGGTCTCACAAGGGGTCTGAGGATCTCATCTCGGTACCTAATTGCAGTCAGGCTACCTCTGGCGAGCACATGGAGGGTTGTGCGGCCCCTAAAGTAATGCCACCCCACACCATTACTGACCCACCGCCAAACCGGTCATGCTAGAAGATGTTGCAGCCAGCAGAACGTTCTCCACTGCGTCTCCAGACTCTGTCACGTCTTTCACCAGTGCTCAGTGTGAACCTGCTTTCATCTGTGAAGAGCACAGTGTGCCAGTGGCGAATTTGCCAATCTTGGTGTTCTCTGGCAAATGCCAAACTTCCTGCAAGGTGTTGGGCTGTAAGCACAACCCCCACCTGTGTATGTCAGGCCCTCATACCACCCTCATGGAGTCTGTTTCTGACCATTTGAGTGGACACATGCACATTTGTGGCCTGCTGGAGGTCATTTTGCAGGGCTCTGGCAGTGCTCCTCCTGCTCCTCCTTGCACAAAGGCAGAGGTAGCGGTCCTGCTGCTGGGTTGTTGGCCTCCTACGGCCTCCTCCACATCTCCTGATGTACTGGCCTGTCTCCTGGTAGCGCGTCCATGCTCTGGACACTACGCTGACAGACACAACAAACCTTCTTGCCACAGCTCGCATTGATGTGCCATCCTGGATGAGCTGCACTACCTGAGCCACTTGTGTGGGTTGTTGACTCCGTCTCATGCTACCACTAGAGTGAAAGCACTGCTAGCGTTCAAAAGTGACCAAAACATCAGGCAGGAAGCATAGGAACTGAGAAGTGGTCTGTGGTCACCACCTGCAGAACCACTCCTGTATTGGGGGTGTCTTGCTAATTGCCTAAAATTTCCACCTGTTGTCTGTTCCCTATAGTCTGTTGTCTGTTCTGGCCGATAGTCGAACCTCAGGTTGAAGAGGAACAATGTGGATTCCGTCCTGGTCGTGGAACAACGGACCAGATCTTTACTCTCGCAAGGATCCTGGAGGGGGCCTGGGAGTATGCCCATCCTGTCTACATGTGTTTTGTGGATTTGGAGAAGGCGTATGACCGGGTCCCCCGGGAGATATTGTGGGAGGTGCTGCGGG
>JACXGM010037872.1:0-10983 GCA_016801145.1 Umbra pygmaea
TCATAATGAAGTGCTTTGAGCCTAGCAGACTACAGACCCGTGGCCCTCACACCTATCATAATGAAGTGTTTTGAGAGACTGGTACTTAAACATGTGCAAGCCAGTCTCCCTCCCTCCTTAGACAATCACCAGTTTGCATACAGGCCTGACAGATCTACAGATGACGCCTTATCCATTACTCTTTATAATGCACTGAGCCATCTCGAACAGAGAAACAGCTACGTCTGGATGCTCTTTGTGGATTATAGCTCCGCCTTTAATACAATCATCCCTGACATCCTGGTAAACAAATTGCTGACCCTCGGCCTTCCCCCATCTACCTGCAGCTGGATAAAGGACTTTTTGTCAAATTGCCCACAAACTGTTAGAATTGGCCCCCATCACTCCTCCACCATCACACTTAGCACCGGCTCACCCCAGGGCTGTGTACTGAGCCCTCTTCTCTATTCACTATAACCCTTTGACTGTTTACCAACATTTTCCAACAATTCCATCATAAAGTTTGCAGATGACACTACTGTGGTAGGACTTATCACGGACTGGGACGAGTTCGCCTACAGACAGGAAGTGCAGAATCTGTCTGAGTGGTGCTCTGCCAATAACCTAATCCTAAACACCAGTAAAACAAATGAACTCATAATAGATTTTAGAAAACATATTGTAAACCACCATCCTCTCTTCATAAATGGTAACTGCGTGGAAAGAGTTAATTCTTTTAAATTCCTGGGCATTTATATCACAGACTGTTTCTCATGGTCAACCAACACCACAATAGTTGTCAAAAAAGCACAGCAGCGCCTTCACTTCCTGAGGATACTGAGGAAAAACAACATAAATGTGAGGCTGCTGGTGTCCTTTTACAGATCCACCATAGATAGCATACTTTCTTATTGCATCTCTGTGTGGTTTGCTGCGAGTTCTGCTGCAGACAAAAATCAAGATCATTATCAAGATTGCAGAAAAAATAATTGGCTGTTCCCTCCCCTCCCTGTCAGATATTGCACTCAGCCGTACTCTCTCAAGAGCCAACAACATTATTAAGGACAATACTCATCCTGGTCATAACCTGTTTAAATTGTTACCCTCTGGTAGGCGGTATATGTCTATAAAATCAAACACCACTAGATTTAAAAATAGCTTCTTCCCAAATGCAATAGTTTCTCTAAACAAATGCAGTTAGACAAACCCAGTCACTCACTGTTAACCCCTGCACTATGACTTTTATTCTGTTTTTACCATTGTTATTTATTCAGTTTTATAGGTCTTGTAAGGATAACTTATTGTATGCACCAAGTGGATAAGCGCTCCTAATTTCGCTGTATTGTAAAATACAATGACACTAAAGGCATTCAATTCAATGTGCACAGCAACTTCCTAATTTGGCCCTGCCGAAAGTTGTACAGACCAAAAAAGACGAGTTGAAAAATTACATTCTAGGGAGTGTGTGTTTGTGTGTAACATGCTGGGACACAAGTTGGTACTGTACATGTAGTACAGGTAGGCTATGTTATGAAAAAATTAAGTATCCATCGCTACTATAAAGGAAAAAATCCTAACTATCCCTTGCTGCCACTAGGGAAAAAAATAATTCCCTATCGACCCATGACTTCAACTGACCAACCGGAATTGAGTTTTGGCTCATGTGGATGAAAGCCAACAACTCCCAGAATGCACTTGCTTTGCTGCGCTACGAGGACACTCCCAAGCCACGCCTACCAGTTAGAGAGGGCAGGAAATCCTAGTTGATTCTAAACTCAAAATATGCAGTTTTAAGATGTTTTTACACCTTCAAAGATATGGCGTAGGGTGTCACATTAATCACCAGCCAGCCTTACTTAGTATTAACGTAGTCTTTATTTTTAATAAGCTTCACTTAGTCTACAACCGTAACGCTGCACATGCCTACATAACACGTTCTATATACGTTCCCCCCGTCTCACCCCATGCGTCCACTCTAGTGTGTTACTTCAAGTACCTTACGACATCTCCCTCTTTTAAAACAGAAGAGAGGTTACAAGAGAAGCATGCATGAGCAGGCCCGGATTAAGAATTCAGAGGCCCATGGGCACAATGTCTTGTAGGTTTTTGACTATTACAGAAACCGAGCTCTTTTGCAACCAGACGTATCAACCCCAGCTGGAATTCAGACAGAATGCACGTTTAAGGCACTTCCTCATTTGTGTCAATTTGCCAAACCGGATGTTCACCCTTTGGTAACACCTCTAGTGAGCAACTAGCTGGGATATGCAAGCACATAGTGCCTCACATTTACCAATCCAGTTCTATGAATCACATTTCTCCATAATTCACACACAAACACATACACACATCCATTAATGTTTTCTTCCTGTCTGTCTCTCTCCTCTCCTGTCCTCCTCGGCTCTCCAGGTGTTGCCACTCTCTCTCTCCCCCTCTCCTCTTTCTGTGAGGAAAACGATGCAAACAGTATAGGTCAACTTGTCAAAAACCTGGAAAAATCTTAACTCAAGTTTCTTCCCAAAATGTTTTTTTACTCTTCTTTCTAATCTTTCTACTTTCTACTAAAATATTCTGCACTTTTAGCACTTTATTATTCAAGGCCACTAGGCACTTTGTTTGATGATTGAATGGTAGTAGACACATTACAACAAGTGTTCTGGTATAATATTGGTTACTTACAAATTACAATTGCTGGTGTATGACCTGTCCAAATATTGACAAATGTACTACATGCAGTGGTGGGCCGTCAGGGCCTGCAAAGCCTTCTCTGCAGGCCCAAATATAGGCAGAATATATTTTTAACATATATTATTCTTGAATATATTTTTTCATTAACAATATATATATTTTACAAAGTTCATTTAAATTATTCTATAAGGTAATTTCATTGCTACAATACGCTCTTTTCAGTTGCCTTGCTTTCAGCGCAGCATATATAAATAAAAGCGTTTGTCCAATAAGATTTTTTCATTTGTGTTGTCTCCGGGCAGACTAGGGCATTCAGAATTCCGAGTGAATGCCGTCTGCTGTTGAAGCCCATCAGGACCATGTTGTTGATTGTCATATTTTTAATCAGATTTCGACTTTACCATGTTGGGTGTGTTCTTTGACCAAGCAAAGCGTTTCTGCCGGCCTAGCCTTATGTCAGCATCGTTTCTGTTGCTGATAGGAGTGGTAGTTCAACAAAAAATTTTTTTAAAAAGTTCGCCATCCAAACAAGATCTGGCTCACCCGGGATTTCCACCAACTGCGGAACGGCTGCAGATCGGCTCCGCTGCGTTTCGGCTCCGTGCTCCGCCATCATTCAATACCCACCAGGTCCGTATTGGTTGCGGAACGGCTGACAGTGACTATACGAGGACCCTCGCAAATTCACGTATGATCGCGCAATATAACAGCATATATACTGTACTGAGTTGCTGCGGAGCTCTCCGGCATCCGGCAGAAATAGAAGCTCTGCGTATCTGCTTCGCAGGGCTGCAGATCGCCGGAGCTGGGACGGAGTCGGAACGCAGCCGTTCCGCAGTCAGTGAAAATACAAACATTGACTTTAATGGAAACCTATTGACCGCAGCCGTTCCGCAGTTGGTGGAAATTGCCGGTTAGCTTACACCCTTTTCCGATTTCTTTAAACTTTCAATTTTTAGATTGTTAGATTATTTACTTTTAGCAGAATGGCAGATGGAGATGAAGAAGTAGCTTTGGTGGCGAATATAGGACTGGGCTGTATCGACTCTCAGCACTGGGCAAGATCTTTTATTGGAACTTAACGCAAAGATTCGCTGTAAAACCGCGTCAAGTTTTTTTAAATGAGAAAGGAGGACGGACTTCGTTTTCAAAGAATGAGCAGCTTTGGTAAATTTGATGGATTTTTATATATTTTTACTAGCAGGGCCTTAGGGATGGGCGATACCAGACTTGGTATCGGCCCGATACTGGGCATAAGTACTCGTACTTGTGTAAAAGGCCCGATACTCCAAGTAGATACTTCCTCCACATTTAAGAGCGTTATGATGTGCTTGACAGATTATCCATAGACGGTCATAGTTGTAAATCTGATTTACGTAAATGTTTCAATGGAAATGTTCAGCATACCGGTATATTTCATATTGATGATAACGACAGTCTACTTCGTCATTCAGAGACCATGCTTAAAGCTGTAAAACTGTCTTTATTGCTATTTAAAAAAGAAATGTGATTATAATGCGCCTAAAATGCATAATCATTCCAAAGACGGAGCCACGTGTTAGTTATTGAAAAAAATAGGGACAGTGGTACGGATCTGCCACCCCATCATCAGTTGAGCCGGGCTAGCCCCTGTTGCAGCAATGGGTGTCGCCCGGTAGCACATTAGGGCCATGTATGGGTCTGGACTGCTCTTTTGGCAGCCCTGTTTGCCTGGGGGTAGTGGGGGCTTGAGGTTGTGTAAACGAACCCATACCTCTCACTAAAGTCTCTGAACTCAGCTGATGCAAACTGCCATTGTCACTAATGAGCTCCAGCGGTATTCCCCATCTCAAAAAATACTTTTAAGATGGTTGATGACTTGAAGACTTTACGTGGAGGGTAACTGAGCCATCTCGAGGATGAATAGTAATCCACTACCATCAGATAGTTCTTCCCCTCCAGCTCACACAGATCTGCTGCTATTCTCTGCCAGGGTCCCTCTGGCAGGGGAGTGGTGATGAGTGGCTCTGCTTTGGTTTATGCTCGATACAGTATTTACAACCCACCACCGTCTTTTTAATGTTGCCGCTGATGCCTGGCCACCAGACGGACATCTTGGCTCTTTCGCGGCACTTAGTCAATCCCTGGTGGCCTTCATGAATCTGCTCTCAAGCCGTGGTCTCCCCTGGCTTTTGCACGCGCTTGTGGAAGCAGGCACGGTCATGAAAAATATTACGTTTTGGCACAAAGTGTTCATCAAACTTTCCCATTACAGTCTGGTAGTCAAACTCAGGGTTATCTTCATCTCCGCCGTACAAGAATGACTCATAAATGGCTCTGCCTCTCTCCCCAATACGTAGAGAAGAGTTTATTTGTACTTCACCGCTCTCTTTGTTGAGTTTCGAAGGCTGGGAAAAGTCAAACTCCTCCAGGGGTCCAAACTTGCCCATTTTCTCTCAGTGTTCAGTATCCCGCTTCTGACACCATGTCACGTTAATCACCAGCCTGCCTTACTTGGTATTAACATAGTCTTTTTTTTTTAATAAGCTTCACTTAGCCTAGAGCCGTAATGCTGCACATGCCTACATAACACGTTCTATATACTTTCACCCCGTCTCGCCCCAGTGACGTCATACATGCGTCCACTCCATTGTGTTAAGTACCTCACTACATAGGGTACCTTACCAACGTTTTTTTATTCCTGTCTTGGCTGGCACACCATGTAAGACATTGGGCTATGGAGTCAAACTTTTCATGAATAGGTAAATATTTGTGTTCTGAAACTCTGTGTTTTGGTTAGCTAGCTACAGTAGCAATGCTATGTAATTTCTGCATCAAGTGTATACAGTAGTTACGATTGAATACAAAGATAATACCTCAGTGAAACCAAAATGTGTAGCTGTGAAAATAAAGATTGACTTACAACTTACTAAGACTTCTGCTTTTTCTTTTATAATCATAGGATGGGAGTGACTCCAACCTCCACGGCTTCTACAATCCAACCCAGACAGCAAATACATTCGGCCCAGATCCGGCCCAGATCTGGCCAGATCTGGGGCAGATCTGGGCCGGATCTGGGCCGAATGTATTTGCTGTCTGGGAAGCTACCCAGCAATCTTCTTCTTCGTCCCTCCAGGCTTGTTATAGCTTGCTTATCAGTCAGCTAAATATCACAGGCCTATTATGAATAATGCTGTTTATTGGCAATTCATTGTTTGCGTTCACAACAAAGGGTATTAGCATTGATTGTAATAGATTTGTGTTTCTTGACTAGGATGTTAGATTATGATGGACTAATTTTGGAAAGCCTTTCCCATTTTTGTCATAATATACAGTGCCTTGCGAAGGTATTCGGCCCCTTTGAACTTTTCGACCTTTTCCCACATTTCAGGCTTCAAACATAAAGATATGAAACTGTACGTTTTTGTGAAGAATCAACAACAAGTGGGACACAATCATGAAATGAAACGAAATTTATTGGATATTTCAAACTTTTTTAACAAATAAAGAACTGAAAAATTTTTCACCCCCCTTAAGTTAATACTTTGTAGCGCCACCTTTTGCTGCGATTACAGCTGTAAGTCGCTTGGGGTATGTCTCTATCAGTTTTGCACATCGAGAGACTGACATTTTTGCCCATTCCTCCTTGCAAAACAGCTCGAGCTCAAAGAGGTTGGATGGAGAGCGTTTGTGAACAGCAGTTTTCAGTTATTTCCACAGATTCTTAACTGAATTCAGGTCTGGACATTGACTTGGCCATTCTAACACCTGGATATGTTTATTTGTGAACCATTCCATTTTAGATTTTGCTTTATGTTTTGGATCATTGTCTTGTTGGAAGACAAATCTCCGTCCCAGTCTCAGGTCTTTTGCAGACTCCATCAGGTTCTTCCAGAATGGTCCTGTATTTGGCTCCATCCATCTTCCCATCAATTTTAGCCATCTTCCCTGTCCCTGCTGAAGAGAAGCAGGCCCAAACCATGATGCTGCCACCGCCATGTTTGACAGTGGCGATGGTGTGTTCAGGGTGATAAGCTGTGTTGCTTTTACGCCAAACATAACGTTTTGCATTGTTGCCAAAAAAGTTCCATTTTGGTTTCATCTGACCAGAGCACCTTCTTCCACATGTTTGGTGTGTCTCCCAGGTGGCTTGTGGCAAACTTTAAACAACACTTTTTATGTATATCTTTCATAAATGGCTTTCTTCTTGCCACTCTTCCATAAAGGCCAGATTTGTGCACTATACGACTGATTGTTGTCCTATGGCCAGACTCGGCCACCTCAGCTGTAGATCTCTGCAGTTCATCCAGAGTGATCATGAGCCTCTTGGCTGCATCTCTGATCAGTCTTCTCCTTGTATGAGCTGAAAGTTTACAGGGACAGCTGGGTCTTGGTAGATTTGCAGTGGTCTGATACTCCTTCCATTTCAATATTATCGCTTGCACAGTGCTCCTTGGGATGTTTAAAGCTTGGGAAATCTTTCTGTATGCAAATACGACTTTAAACTTCTCCACAACAGTATCTCGGACCTGCCTGGTGTGCTCCTTGTTCTTCATGATGCTCTCTGTGCTTTCAACATACCTCTGAGACTATCACAGGGCAGGTGATTTATACAGAGACTTGGTTACACACAGGTGGATTCTATTTATCATCATTAGTCATTTAAGTCAACATTGGATCATTCAGAGATCCTCACTGAACTTCTGGAGAGAGTTTGCTGCACTGAAGGAAAAGGGGCGGAATAATTTTGCTCGCCCAATTCGTCAGTTTTTTATTTGTTAAAAAAGTTTGAAATATCCAATAAATTTAGTTCCACTTCATGATTGTGTCCCACTTGTTGTTGCTTCTTCACAAAAAATTACAGTTTTATATCTTTATGTTTGAAGCCTGAAATGTGGCAAAAGGTTGAAATGTTCAAGGGGGCCGAATACTTTCGCAGGGCACTGTATTGTTGTAAGTCAAGCAAAAAATCTAAAATAATAACAATTCTCAAATAGTCTGTTTCACGGTGCATTTGTTTTTATAGGTACAGCACATGGCATTCAAAGTTCTGTGAAAGTCCCTGCTTTAGACCAGTGGTTCTCAAACCTCTCCACAAGGAATCTTTAAGTTTATGGGGCAAAACTTTTGTAAATATGTTTAAACAAGAGAGATGACTTTTGGGCCAACCTGATGGAGTATGCAAAAGCTGCATTTATTATCTTCATTATTAGACATGTTCATTCAACTGCAATATTTGTTTATAGAAGCCTAGGCTGTGGTTGCATTTCTTTATTTTTCAAGATGCCACATTTAGACAGGTAGCCCAAATCTTATTTGATAAGACTGGATAGGCTTGTACTTTAAAGGGCCCATATTATGACTGCTTCAAAATAGGTCTATGACGTCCAGAAAACATATTTCTGAAGTTGTTTGCTGGAAATCGCTTGTACGAAATGATTTTTACCTACTTCTATGACCCTCTGTTTCAGTCCCTTTCAGACCGTGCTGTTTTCTGCTGCTCCTTACATATTCATGAGCTGCTGCTCATTTGGTCATGCCTCACTCAGTAACTGTTACCATGATAACGGGAGAGTGTAGTAGAACGTACTAATGTTATCTTGCGCATGAGCATAATGGATTATGCCGGTAGCACATATCAGAGAAAGTTATCGCGGACATGGGGTAGTAAATTTGCATCCATACATGGTTTAACCATACATGTTCGATCCAGAATCGGAAGGAGGGGAGTCTCCTGAAGAACCCAAGACTCTGAGAATTCAGCAGGACGCTTCTGAATGGTTAGTCAAAATATTGCCTTCTATTTTATTTGGAACTTAGATATTATTATTCAGGGTTTTAGCCCCACAAAGATAGTCTTGCTAGCTAGTGCCAGGTCAGGGGCTATTGTCTAGCTATCTCTAGAAGCAATGCAATTATTTATTTATTTATTTACTTATTGAATTTATATTCACACAATAGCTATAAAAAAACTAGAATGTTGTTCTTGTTCACAAAAGGTGAAGTTGTGTTGTAAGTTTCAAGGTACCAAATTGTCATCCAGATGTGTTTTCATAGGAAACTTGATAAAGCCTATCACTACTGACCATTCACCTATTTACCTCAGGCTGTGAAAAAGTACTAACTGGCTAGAGCACACTCGTTCAAATATAAAACGTGGGTGGTATTATTGGTTGCAAATACCAGGTTTCTAATATTTTTAGCTTTATACATGCATGACTCTTGTATTTGTTTTTTTAGGTGCACATGTGGAAATTGTGCAACAATGCCAACAGAGCCCGAAAACATATGCTGCCAGGAGGTGCCACAGGTAACATTATCTTTCCTACACTTATGTTTGCAATATATAACTGCAGACAACAAGCCTCTGCAGATACTTACCTTATCGTATGCAAAACAGGTTACAAGACTGATGCAGCAGCTGGATGAAAGGCCTACATGCATGATAGACCATCCAGGTCTTGAACCTGTTTGCCTAAATGTGTTCTCTCTGCAGAACGCATGCAACATTTACAGGGCTGACTATGGTCCTATACAGCTACGGGGGATAGTGCAGTGAGTTTTATCTGTAATTATCTACTTACATTCACTGTTCATACAACATAATGTACTAAATATAGTCAGCAAGTCACTATTTCAGATTTTTTTTTCTTGAAAATTTAGCCAATTAATAAGCAAATATTCTATTTAACACAAATTTAAATAAAATATTTTACAGATATAATAACTATTTATTGACCGCTGTCACTGTACATATGAATAGTGTTGAAGTATTCACTGTGTCCAAATTTGAAATGTGAACACAGACATTATAGAACCGGTTGACTACCAATGTTCATTTGTCTCAGTCGTTACAGGTTTGTAGCCTATAGAAGTGTCGTGAGCTGGTGCTGGGGCTTCCTTGGGCGGAAGATATGGGTAGTGATCCCGTCATGTGTGGTACTTCGGATCCGACAGGAGTTTCCTGACGCTCTGGGAAGATATGTATACTTCAAACTCCCCCCCTTCATTGAATCGTGAGACGTAGCTGGCGATGACTTCCTCCTTGTCTGGATGCTCATATTGTGAAGACAGGTCTGGGGTTTATCTTCAGAATCTCATCTCTATACGATGATGGGTTGAAAAAAAACTTTCTCCATAATCATGTCCATCAAATCATCAACATACCCTGTGCAACACTCACACAAACAAACAGTGAATCACTTGTATCTTTAGACTGTTCCACAACTGTTCATATATTGAAATTTTGCACTTTGAATTGTGTTTTATACACAAAGTTTATTTTTTATTATATTAAAAGTATGGTTGCAGTACTCTATGTTATGCACAATGTAAATGTTTGTTTTTGAGTGAAAATAAAAATAGTTACAGAATGTTGCCTCGGTCTTCACTGGTCTGGCTCTGCACTCTCCCTTTCTGGATTTTGGGAAAGCTCAGTTTGAAACGAGGATCCCCTGATGATGTGGTGGCTTGTCCTCAATCAGGATTCTCATTATAATGCAGTGCAGCCAGGTAGAGTCTTGGACAGTAAAAATCAAAAGTGCAAACAATTGCAAGAAATGGGCAAGTGTTCAATAAGTAAACAGTTTAATTTACCTGCACAGCATTCCAAGATATTGAACATTTTTTGGAGCAAACCGCAGGATGACCCTATGGAACGCCTCCAAAGAGGACGTCTGGTAGTGGGGACTGAGTTTTGGAATGTCCTTCAGGACAGTCTTTTTCTTCAACTACTTTTCTAGGTTGAAGAATGCAGGAGTTCCTGCAAGAAAAAAACATTATATATTACATCATGTCATATTACTGATAATGACCATAATTGCAGCTAATAAATATCCAAATCAGTTGAATGAAACATACCGACTGAGAGCCATTTACTCTTGTCCCTTGATTTATGAATTGTATGGAGGCATTTTGGGAAGATGGGGTCCTCATGTGTATGAACATTCTGAATTGTATGGAGGCATTTTGGGAAGCTGGGGTCCTCATGTATATGAACATTCTGAATTGTATGGAGGCATTTTGGGAAGATGGGGTCCTCATGTGTATGAACATTCTGAATTGTATGGAGGCATTTTGGGAAGATGGGGTCCTCATGTGTATGAACATTCTGAATTGTATGGAGGCATTTTGGGAAAATGGGGTCCTCATGTGTATGACCATTCTGAATTGTATGGAGGCATTTTGGGAAGATGGGGTCCTCATGTGTATGAACATTCTGAACGTGGTTCAGGAGGGAGGTCCATTTAGCCACTCTCTCCGGCCCCGTTCTGGATGATGCAGCTGTCCAATAGACATGGTTTCTGATGGCTGGCATCCACCTCTTTACTTCTTGAC
>JACXGM010037873.1:0-10982 GCA_016801145.1 Umbra pygmaea
CTATTGAATTGCAGCGCCGAAAACGGACCTTTTCACTGACGTAATGACGCAATGACGTGCACTTGCTAGCCTGTTCCATTACGTTCCATTTACATGTTTTCCGAATACTAAGAAGGAGTATCGCCTAGCCTCTGAAAGACCTGACTTGGAAGGATCAGTCCTATCAAGAAAGGATCCTTGACATTGAGAAACAGCTAAATGTCTCTATGGCTCTTTGCTCTCTAGCTCCTCCTTGTGCTGTCTTGGTTGTCTGTTCAACTGACATACTGTAGAAAGCCTGAGAGAGTGCTTCTTCTGGCTGTGTAAGGCAGTGTTTTTCAACCCTCTCCTCGGGGCACACTAGACATTCTACAGTTTAGTTGTACCATCTGAACTAGCTCACTGTATTCATTATTCAAGGGCCTAATAATTAGCAGATGATTTGAATCAGGTGTGCTAACTCAGAAATAGATCAAATATATGGAACGGATGGTGTTCCCTGAGGAGAGGGTTGAAGAACACATCTAGACCCCATAGTTCAGCAAGCAATCTCCACACTCACTATCCTGTGTCTGTTTTGTGTTCCTACAATTGATCACAACATTTTAGTGAAATATGTTAAAGAAAGAAAAAATATATTATTTAATTAATTAAATTAAATAAAGATAAGACTAACGATATTTTTCTGTTGTAATGGTTCTATAATACCATTTTAATCTAATGACCACAAACAACACAACAACTTCCTGTGCACTAACATTTTTCAAGGCATGTGAAATGTTCCAAAGGTGTGTGTATTCTGGGTAGGTTCTAGGGTTCTAGTGATTGTTGGCATCTTGAAAACCACTGTCAGTGTTTTGATTAAGAACATGAGTAAGGTACCTAGTGGTATATAACATATTTTACATTTTGTTGCTTTAAGTTTTTCTGAGTTGGATTCACATACTCAAAAGACAGAAGGAAACAATGTGGCCTATTTTACCTTCATTTGACCATGAGTTCATTAACAAGAACATTTTAATCAGTTATTTACCTAATATATTTATTAATTACTAAATAATATTTTGCTTAACTACAAGCTCCATTGTGCTAAACTAGTGCACATATGGGCTCAAATTACAGTTATATTATGAAGATCATTTGATGTTATGGGAAACCTTAAATTGTATTTTTATTGATTACCTTAATATGGTCCGTCTGTTATCTTGTATTTGTATGGTATATTTCTGAACAAAATTGGAATCAGAAGAATAACCTGTATTTATGGTGATTTCCGGGTATTTTTGAAGTTGGATTAAAACTAAAATTTAATTACAGTAAAATGTTAAAAGAAAAACAAATGTTTTAACAATAAATGTTGGGATTTTAAATTCACATTTGCAAGAGCCTATATAGTATTTAGCTACAAATAACCCTGCTTTTTACAAATGTTATTATTTATTTGAATGTTATTATTTCTCAAAAGGTTTGCTGAGAATAAAACTAAGGTTATGTGAATAATCTCCTGTAGTCATAAACTGAAGTTGTATTAAACAGAGCATTGTCTTTCTTCGTACAAATGTGTCTATAACTTCATAACAACTTAAGCTCCAAAATATGATGGTAAAAACATAAGGATTCAATATATTTAAACATGAGAGGAAGTGTAGCCAGTGGTGTTCAATTACAGATCATTAGTCACTTTTTAAATGTAGTGTATTTGACAGTTCAGTGAGCCACAATTTAGTTGAGTGAACCTTTTTGCAAAACAGCACTTGTGCAGATTATGCAGTTGGTTGAAAACAATATCACTAAAGTATGTTGTATTACAGATTTCAATCAGCATTCCAGATTTGGAAAACGGCCATGACACCTCATTTAAAATAATGAACAAACTTTAGAAAGGCAACCATGGTCGTATTTAAATACCCTGTACATCATGGGCTCAGATAGATCTCAGCTGGGGCTTGAGCCCCTGCTCTTTTCCACTCAGACTCAAACACGTGCCCTCTTAACTGGTGTTATTATTTTTTAATAATATATAAATTACTACAAGATTGTATACCATTTTTCATTCTCTAAAATGTAATTGTCAAATATTTAAGGGCCCTGGTTCATCCCCTGTAATTAATTTGTTTGTTCAAACTTTACCTTCAGGCCAGGTTAGATTCTCAGACTAAAACAGTAAGTGAGTTGCCCATTCACTACTTAGTTAGCAATACTTGACAGACATCAACTTGTTTTTAGGCACAAGTTACGGGTTGGCTGGCATACCTTATTATTCTCTTCAGCTTTTTAATAAAAATTGTGTTAAAATACAAAATATTATTAAATCGACAGCAAAAGTTTGTTTGCAACATGCAGAAACTTTGCTGTGTACTTCATCCTGCTGAAAATGAACAACGAACAGTGGGCATTTCTCAGCTGATCTGGGTAGCTATCTTCATTAACTAGCACAACTAAGCACCCTCTTGCATGAACCGCACATTTGAGATTTCCACAGAGTGGCTTGATGATATTAAGGTCAGGAGACTGTGATGGCCACTCCAGAACCTTCACCTTTTTTCTGCTGTAACCACTAGATGGTCAACTTGCCCTTGTGCTTAGTGCAGGGGTCTTGAACCAGTTCCACAGAGGGCCTAATGTATTCTGGTTTTTGGTCTTTCCTTTCAGTTAGAGCCCAATTACGACTTAAACTGCCAGGTGAGAGGAGATCCTAACCAATTAGTGACCCAATTAGTCAGGTACAAGGTAAAAGCGAAAACAGCATACACTAGGCCCTCTGTGGAACCCGTTTGAGACCCCTGACTTAGGGTCATTGTTGTGCTGGAATGTCCAAGAGCACCCCATGCGCAGTTTTCGTTCAGACGAATGTAAATTGTCTGCCGGTATTGTCCAGTAACATGCTGTATTCATCTTGCCATCAATTTTCAAAATGTTCCCCGTGCCTTTAGAGCTCACAAATCCCCAAAACATCAGTGAGCCACCATCATGGCAACCTAATCATCCTCAGCTTTCAATTACTTCATATCAAAAGTATGAAACCACTCTTGAGGTTCATTATCCAGTTTATATAATTATTTGAATAAAATTTACACAGTGTTATGTATAATCTAGCTCCTGTTAAGGATGGGGACCTGACACCCCACTGCATAAGAACCCTAGGTAGTCAGCAAAAATGTTATGGGGTTGTGGGAGCGAGTAAGGACACAGACTCATAAATGTTTAAATAAAGGGCATTATTGAGCCAGACGGTAAATAAAATAATAGGATGGGAGAAGGGGCTGGATGGGACCAAAGCAAAGAAATTAAAATACGAAGGCCCCACCCTTATCTGTTCTATCTACCTAACACCAAACACATACAGGTGTATGCAAAAGTTTAGGCACCCCTGATGCAATAATTTGCACCTGTCTAATTTTGTTTTAAATCATATTGCACTTTTTTTGTCCTTTAGTTATTTGATAGATCAAAATGAAATTGCTGATCCAAACACCCAATTATTTATAAATGAAAATCATGGAAATTGTTAGGGGTGCCTAAACTTTTGCATACAACTGTATAAACTAACTAGCACACGGATGAGGCAACATAACCAAAATACAGGTGGTGGTCCACCCAGATCTAATCTAGTGTGTATAGACACTGAAGTTACCCTATGGGTGATCAATGCCCGCGGGCAGCTCCAGCCTACACAATCCAAAGTGCAACCCCTTCCCCTAAGAAGACAAAAGGAAACAAAGGTTATAACGTATATATTGTATGAAACACCCAAATAATATAATACAATGTACACAAACACAAACCTGAAGACACACAAGCACACTAAAAAGTAGTGATGGACCGCTCGAAACTCAAGTGTCAAAACAGTCTCGATGTTTTCGACACTCTCTGCATCGGATCAATGTATCGAGACGAGTTCCAAAAACAATTCTGAACACATGACAAAGTGTGTCAAAAGCTATTTTTCCACCTTCGAACATGTAGCAGCTGCACTGAAATGGCCTAAGGAGGTGTGGCCTAAGGAGGTGTGGCCTAAGGAGGTGTGGCCTAAGGAGGTGTGGCCCTTGCTGCTACAGTGTTGGCTGTCTGGTAAAGCCCAGGAGGTGGTGGCATCCCTGTCTCTGCAGGACAGTCATAACAACAGTGCTGCATGCGTACAAGCTGGTGCCTGAGGCCTACCGACAGCGCTTTAGGCACCATACAAAGTCCCCTAGTAGGACGTTTGTGGAGTTTGCCAGGGACAACAGACACATTGTTTGACAAGTGGTGTTCGGCCTGCAAGTTACAACTCTGGCAGGAGTTAGGGAAGAAGAATTTAAAAATATTCTTCCTGGTCACATCGTGGTTCACTTAAATGAACAAAAGGTGGCGTCATTAGCTCTGGCGGGCATCTTAGCAGACGAGTACGCATTGACACATAAGCCTGTGTTCTCTGCATTTCAGTCTGAGTGCAGGCCTATAGTGTCATCCCGCAGTACTCATCCTTTATCCAGTGAATCACCAAGAAAAATAGAAAGATAATGTTTTTATTGTCACTTGGAGGGGCATTCTGGACCTCAGACTGGGGCAAAGGTTTATTTTTCAACAGGACAACGACCCTAAGCACACAGCCAAGATAACAAAGGAGCGGCTACAGGACATCTGTGAATGTCCTTTAGTGGCCCAGCCAGAGCCCAGACTTGAACCAGATTGAACATCTCTGGAGAGATCTGAAAATGTCTGTGCACCGATGCACCCCATCCAACCTGATGGAGCTTGAGAGGTCCCGCAAAGAAGAATGGGAGAAACTGCCCAAAAATAGGTGTGCCAAGCTTGTAGCATCATATTCAAAAAGGCTGTAATTGCTGTTAAAGGTGCTTCAAAAAAGAATTTAGCAGAGGCTGTGAATACTTATGTACATGTGCTTTTTTGTTTTGAATTTTTATTAAATTTGCTAAGATTTCAAACACACTTCTTTCACATTGTCATTGTGGGGTATTGTTTGTTGAATTTTTAGAGAAATAATGAATTTAATCCATTTCGGTATAAGGGTGTTTTATAACAAAATGTGGAAAAAGTGAAGCGCTGTAAATACTTTTTGGATGCACTGTATATTTTTACATCTTTAACCCAGCACAGGGTTGTGGCCACTGTTAATGTTGTCCTGTAATAAGCTATGTGGATTGACCTGGTAAAACAACTCATGTTGTGAAGCAGAGTCGACAAACGAATATGATTCATTCAGTTATCCTAATAAGCCCACTTATTTTATAATTTGATTCACCAAGTCTCAGGAAGCTCACATTTATTATTGCACTGAGCCTTTCCTTGTCTTCGGCAGTGCTGCATTATGTACTGCCGTCTAATCCACTTGTGGGGTTGGCAATGCTCCAGTAGTCTACTAATCACATTTAATGCAGAGGGCAGACTTCTTTCCAGACAAAGTAGAATCTCATGTCGTATTGTGATCTACTGATATGCAACCTAGTTCTTCCTGAGTTCGGTTTTGAATTTTGCTAGTGTCCATGTCACTAATGGTAGCGTGAGGTGGTACCATTAGTGGCAGCGGTCAGATGAGAATGGCCAGAATGGTTCGAGCTGGTATGTAGAGCACCTCTGAACGCACAACATGTCAAACCATGAAGCAGATGGACTACAGCAGCAGAAGAGCACACCAGGTACCACTCCTGTCAGCTAAGAACAGAAAACTTGGGCTAAAAACATTTGCATGACCCTAATTTGACAGGTCTGATGAGTCTCAATTTTTGCTGTGACTTGCAGATGGTACGGTCACAATTTGGCATAAGCAACATAAAAGCATGGATCTATCCTGCCTTGTATCAATGGTTCAGGCTGGTGGTGATGGTGTAATGGCATGTTGGGGTATATTTTTTTGGCACTCTTTGGGTTCCTAGATGAAAACTCAGCATCATTAAAATACCACAGCCTACCTGAGTATTGTTGCAGACCATGTCCATCCCTTTATGATCAGTTTACCCATCTTCTAATGGCTACTTAAACGGTTCTGGCTGGTGGTGGTAGTGCATTGGTGTTGGGGACATTTTCCCCTTAGTACCAATTGAGACTCATTTGAATGCCACAGCCTAAAATCTTCTAATGGCTACTTCCAGGAGGATAATGCACCATGTCACAAAGCTCACATCATCTCAAACTGGTTTCTTGAACATGACAATGAGTTCACTGTACTCAAATGTCCTCCACAGTCACCAGATCTCAACCCAATCGAGCACCTTTGGGATGAGTTGGAACGGGAGGTTCTCATCATGGGTGTGCAGCCGACAAATCTTGAGAAACTGCTTGATGTAATGTCAATATGGACCATAATCTCTGAGGCATGTTTCCAGCATCTTGTTGATGTCATAAAGAATTAAGGTAGTTCTGAAGGCAAAAGGGGGTCCAACTTGGTACTAGCAAGGTGTACCTAATAGAGTGACCGGTGAGTGAATTTACAGTGTTTATACAAATGCATATACTGTTAGCTACCTGAGTCAATCATGCATTTTGCATTTTTATTAAACATTAGTCAACAAATCCTCTAAAAATGGATATGTGTGTGTTATTTTTTTACAATAAAATGTAGATAGCCATTGCATTGGGACATTCATTTATTAATACATTATTAAATCATTCATGTAAAGTTTTAGGAGATGTCAGAAGATAGCATCTGTTGTATTGCAGAGAATGGGGTGGATATCCACTCAGGAGTGGTTTTTGTAGTCCTCCAGGTGCGCCAGTACCCAACCAGACGGCCCCAGTATGGTGACAAACATGACCAATAGTGCAAAGCCTTGCTCCTGGGAAAAAATAAAAGCATTACATGCTTTAGATTAGTCCGACATGTATTAATCTACAAGAGGTCAATCTCAATGCTGAAAAGTATATTCATAAAGAAAACAAAGATAAACTGATAGAAAATGAAATTGTTTTAGGCTTACATCATTTTACCTTTGGAAACCGGTACCTAAAGTACTCAGCGTAAATGAGTACACCCCCTTAGAAAATTAAGATTTCTATCAATTTCTATCCATTTCTATTGTATCAGTCAGTTGCAATTTTGACAAAACTGAGTTCTGTGAAAAATATGCTTTTATTAAGAACATAAAAGGTTGCTCACCAACCTCATTGGGATAAGAAAGTAATACATTTAATTCAAATGAGGTGATGCGAAAACGAGTAGAAACTACAACAACTTCTACCAAATCTAATATTTTGTATGGCCTCCATGATTTTTAAGGACAGCACCAACTCTTCTGGACATGGAGTGAACAAGTTGGTGACATACTGCCACGTCTGTCTTTCTCCATTCTTGGAGAATTTACGCTTTCAGAGCCTGGATGCTGGACGGAGAATAATGCTTGAACCGTCTTTTCAGAACTCCCCAGTGTTCTATTGGGTTGAGTTCAAGTGACACACTGACACTTGGCAACTGAAACACCTTCACCCTGTTCCTTTTCAGAAATGCAGTGGCCTTGGATGTATGTTTTGGGTCATTATCGTGTTGAAAGAGTGCATGGTGACCCAGGGTGAGGAGAGATGGAAGCATCTTCTCTGTCAGTATTTCGCAGTATATCTGTAAATTCAAGATCCCAACGCCATGCTTTACTGTGGGTATAGTGCATTTTTCATTATACTCTTCCCCCTTGCGATGCCATAATGTTTTGGATACCATCAGTTACAAAAAGATGAACCTTCATCTCATCTGACCAAAGTATGGAGTCCCAATATTCTTCACTTTTGTCAATATGGGCCCTAAATGCTTTTTTGAGCATGGGCTTTATCAGTGGCTTCCTTTGTGGATGACACCCTTGCATGCCACTACTGTGCAGAATACAGTGGGCCCCAAACTTACTTGCACCTCTGACTGGCAATGTACAAACAATACATTAAAAACATAAACAATATAATTATAGAGATAAATTTAAAATTATAAACTTGTCTGTTGTTGAATTCTAGCTAAACCGGCACTATAACTTGTTCGAAAACTACACAAAAATACAAAAACTAAGTTTTAGGACTAGTACACATTGGGAACTAGCATATTGGATCCAGGGGTTGAAAACATCAACTTAAGTAATACAAAATACCGACAATAGTAGAATAGCAAAATCGACATTTCACAATATCTAACTAGAAATAAATGCATATTATCGACAAAATAATAATGTGTATTTTTAGAAAATTTGTTATATTGTCTCTGTATTATTCCTTTGTTCTGTAAAAACACATAAAAAAATAATTATTTAAATCTACGTAAAATTCGGGCCGACAGGACAAATGAATGGGCAGTTACATTTAATTAGCATTTTACCAAGTTTAATTCCTAAAAGCTTAATTGGGGTGAACATCATGTACCATGATCATAAGTCACTTTGCTAATAAACAAAACAGAGCTCCTGGTGCTAACAAAATAAATAGGTGAATATTCTGTGTTTCTGTAAAGATGTGGATATCATAACATTCCATAACATATCACCTGCTATCATAATTATCCATAGTAATTATGGCAATAATTTATTTATACATTAATCATTACTGTAGGATTATGTGTGTAAACATGTCAAATTGAGTAGACTTGAAATATTATTGAGCAAAACATAAACTAAAGTTAGAAAGTATGTGCAGACATATTGAACTGGATATTTTGTCTATATTTGGCAACGTCCTACAAGGTCACATTATTGGCACAATTTCAAGTAGACCTAAAGCACATGAGTTGTATCACATTGCAGGAATATAGCTGCTACCCCCTTTTTATCTGTATTTTATTTTGTGTTTCTTTTCTCCAATTACTTTTTACGTGTCTAAAATGAAGTTGGTGCATTCTTCGCCAATTTCTCTCATCCTAAAAGTAAATAAAAACTACAATATGCAGTAGTTTATTTTTGCAATTGAGCCGTTGAAATATTAATCTATGAAACATGCTCTTCGTCTACGTGAAGGTATGTACAGTCACAATGGAGTTAGAGTACTATATGCACACTTCATATAGCTTCCCTAAGTTATAAAGCAGGAATAACGTCAATGTATCACAATTTTTACATCGACCTATAAGACATGAATGTGGCCTATTTATTAATGCAAACTCATGCTTGAAATCGCCAGAAATAAAATGAAAGGGCGAAATTTTATGCAACGGAGAATTCTAGGAAATGGAAAGTGTGCAAGCGACAAGTCGCATGTACTTACGCCCGCGGATATGTCGTGCTTCGCAGGCTTGTGTGACAAAGCGGCTTTGGAGACAAGCTGCGACCTGACTGCGACCCTCAGCAAATTCACTGATCTCTTGATCCCAGACATGTTGATTATAACAATCCCGAAAATATTGTGCGTTTCACTGGTGTATTGTCCCCACGACAGTCGTCAATGTCATTCACAAGTACTCGTTGATTTGTCTACATGCCAACAAGGGCAAAGTAAAAAAATAGTCTGCGTATTAAGATCTCCTTCCGTTGAAATTGAATCCTAGTATTTAATTGGCCAGATCAATCGCGTTGAAGGCTCGCCTACCAACAGGGTGGGAGGCAAGTATCAAGTGCAGTTCCAGTTGGTCTTTGTCCTCGTTTCATTTGGCTATAAAACTGTTTAAAATTATTGCGTGTAGTAGTTTCTTGGGGTGTAATGTGGAACTGGTCATAGCTGTAGTGAACACTTAGATGGCTGTTCTTTTCCGATACTTCCCGCACAACAATTATATTCCACTCAATTTAATAGGTTTTTGTATGCCAGGAGTCTATGGAAGTCTATGACTATTAAAACTCAAGTAGGCTAAAATAAATTATATTAATTGACATTGCTTTTTTATGCTACATGCGCTTCAGGACTGACTAACTAAATTGCAATGTTAATTGGTCCTTTTGCTATTTAATTTCTACGTTCCTCCAGTAGTGGCCGTGCTGCTCGAAAAATAAATATCAATGGCTGGTTTGCGATTTCATTTTCGCGATGGGTTAATTTGTCAATCAAACATTGTGGGTGGGATTTTCGTAAAGTTAACAGGAACACGATACAGAAAATTGAGTCAAAGTACAAACTAGTTTTAAAGTGTCACTAGCAGTGTTGGGTATAACGCGTTACTAAGTAATTAGCAAAATTCAAGTAATTAGTTACTAGTTACATTTATAACGAGGAAATTAGTTACATTTACATTATATTATCACCTTTTATGTTTTAGAACTCAATTTAATAATTTATTATCCGTTGTCGTTTTGTTTTTGAATCCGTGTTTCATTAGTGCGCCTCTACGCAAATCAAGAAGAGGACAGATCTTGCACCTAAAATTGTAATGCGCAGAGTTATGCAGATTGGAGGTTAGCAAAATGGAAGAATTCATAGCCTACATTTTAACAGCTGGAAATATTCACATTACTTCAAAACTATCGAAAAGCAGGGAGGATAAATAAATGTGTCCAGTGAGCTTTGCATCACGTGCAACCACCTGTCGAGACCGTGGTAAAGTTGGTTTTATATTGGACGTTGGATATTCGACACATTCGAAAAATCTATTATGCGGCTTGACCTTTTGACCCAGCCATGTCAAAACACATGTGGTGTATTCATCTAACTGCCCTATACATTGCACAAAACTTGTAGTGTTAAGCAAGTGTTAAGCATGTTCAGTTTTTACGCCCCTGACCGTAAAACTGAACATGCTTAACACTGCTTGCCTGTGTATCTACTTTTAGCTCAATGTTTTAGATAGCAAAATAATCTTGCATTGTGTTTAGATGAATACAACACCAGCTAGTAGCCTACTAACTACCTTATGAGTTTTGAAGGTACGCTATTTATTTTGTTTGAGAGGAGGAACATAACCAATATTATTATTATATTGTGGGGCATTTTCGTGACATGGGGTGGGTCCACTTTTCCCCTTGGAGTGAAGGCTCAAAAGCAAATCATTACAATGTATTCTGAGAGATTACCTTTATCCCATGAAGAAACATCTCTATCCTGATGGGAGTGGTCTGTATTCAGATGGGAGTGGTCTGTATTCTGATGGGAGTGGTCTCTATTCTGATGGG
>JACXGM010037874.1:0-10983 GCA_016801145.1 Umbra pygmaea
ACCATCTGTTGATAAGCAACTAATTGTGTATTTTAAGGGTAGGGGTAAGTTTAGAATATGTTTTAGGGTAATGGTTAAGGTTAGGTTTAACATAAGGGGAATGGTTAAGGTTAGGATTAGGGTTAGGGTTAGTAGATAGTTTGTTAAAATGTTGTTGACAGTATGCAGATAATATGTAGAGCATCTAGAGATGGACTCTTAAAATAAAGTGTTACCGTAAATGCTAATCAGTTGTAGATGCTAATCAGTTGTAGATGCTAATCAGTTGTAGATGCTAATCAGTTGTAGATGCTAATTAATTGTAGATGCTAATTAATTGTAGATGCTAATCGGTTGTAGATGCTAATCTGTTGTAGATGCTAGTCATTCACATTATGGGCTTGTGTATAAGTGGTGTGTCAGTGTTAGCTCAGGGGTTATATCTACTGGATTTAAACCACCTGTACAGACCCATTGCTGTCCATGTTTCAGTTACATGTCTTGTGCTACAGTAGATTATATCCGTAGTAGGTTAATGGTTGTGATGGGAAGTGCATCATGTGTGTCACTTTGCACTGTTGGTATAATGAACAACATTCATCTGACTGGAGAAGCTGACATAATGACAAGAGGTCACTGTCTTGTCAATATTGAATTATTGCCTTGTTTTGAATGTGAGGCTGAAAAGTTCAAAGGTAACATTACGGTTGGCGATTTAGGTTGGGGTATTATGGTTAGATTTCCATTCTAAATATTTAAAATTCTGTAAAGTGTCTGCTCATAGTAACAATGTACAGCAGAATAACTAAAACAAGCCAAAGCTCAGGGGTCACATGTTACAATTTTAAGAACTGCCAAATTTTACAGTCCCCTAGGCAAAAGAGCAGTGATTTATTAAGCTACATGGAGAATACAGCTCTCTCCTACACATTTTGGCTCAGGACTGAGGCAGCCTGATTACCTTTTTCAGCAAATGTCCTGCAATTCTAAATGTTTGGCATGTTATGATTGGGTCTAGCCTCAAGGTGCCCCAACTTTTGGTTAGAGACCTGCAAACCTGCTGCTTCTAGTCTTTATAATATTAGTATTATTATTATTATTATTAATAATAATAATAATAATAATAATAATAATAGTGTTTGGTCACCCTGAAGCGGGGTCCTTTTGTGATTTGGCCTAGACTCCCATGGGTACATCGTAAAGTTCACAGGCGATTTCCATATGAATGGTAAAACCAAAGTGTCAATTGGGTAGACTTAAAGATTAAAGATTGATCAATATTTTACCAAAACATGGTTTTTAGGTTTGATGAAATCAAAATATATATTTGGTGATAATGAATTGATAAAATTGAAGTTAATTTGAAAAGAATTCTGTGTGTTTAACTTCTGTTTTCCTTCCTCTTCGCAGGCCTACGTGTCGGTGATGAGATCCTACTGTTGAATGGTAAACCAGCGTCGGCTCTCAAAAAAGCGGATATGAGGTCAGCATTTGTTGACTCCTCATTGTCTCTGATGGTGAGCTCCATGCCCACCCTGGACCCCTGTGACCTTTGCCCTCGGCCCCCCCGACGCTCTGACACAGCAGAACAATACACCTGCACAGACATATTCTCCCAGAGTCAAGGTAGGTGTTATTCATCATATACGGCATTTTGTAATGTCCACTTTATTACAACTGTTGTAGAATGACACATGGGAAATACTGTGAGAGCAACCTGCGGTGAATCTGGGCCATGTTCATTTGGCACAAAACGTAATAAAAACGGTCTAATCAGGGTTGGATTGTTTTAGTGTGTTCAGCACATTTACACTACATGGTGGTTTTCAATAGACCACACTTTAGCTAAATATTTCACAACTAAAATTTGTTTTCCAAGTTTGTTGAAACATTCAGAGTTTTGTTAATTACAACAACAAAAACAAGAGGGTAACATGATCACGTTTGCAATGCATTGTAGGTTTTCCACAGAGATCATATACATAAATATTTGTTAACTGCTCTCCAGAAATAATATTTGCAACAGTTTAAACCTACAGGAGGGAGCCTGAGGGAGATGTTTTCCATCTCAGTTGGGTTCCATGTGGCCGTTTACCTTTGTGGACAAACGGTAGCCAGCAGGTGTATAGTTGAAGAGGTGTACTGGTGTAAAAACCCTCTGGTTAAAAAGTTACCTTCTTAAGCATGCGTGTTTATAGCCTCCAGTATAATAGTACTTAGAAAAGACAAACACTGTTTCCAGGCCATGCTTGGCATTCTGTGTGCACTGTTTTTTTTATTTATTTATTATTATTATTATTATTATTATTATTATTATTATTATTAATATTATTATTATTATTATTACTATTATACTGGCTGTCAGAGTTCTGCTGTTGTGCTGAAAACCACAGATACATGAATATTTATAGGAGTTAATGAAGCACCGCACTGAGCTGTCACGTCCTCCGTGTGTCTTCACCCTTCACAGGGTCAGACCGTGTGGAAAACCTGGTAACGTGCCTTCATCCTGGAGGGCCTCAACACAACAGTGTTTCGCTCTTAGGAAGAAGAAGCACTTTACGCTGTTTAGTCTGTGGAAAACCATTGAACTCATTCAACCTTTCTCTTCCTCTCCAACGCCCACCGTCGTAGAGGACATCCTAGATGAGGTGTCGGGAGTGACGGTGGTCAGCCCAGATGAAGACGTGGAGCAGGGTCTGGGTCTGGAGAACATCCTACCCAACCAGATGGACCAAACCGGAGTGGGACAGAAGGTACGTGGTGGGACTGCTGTTACACACACACACACACACACACGTGTCTGTCTGGGTCACTGAGAAGGTTTGTCATGTGATAGTAGTGACCTTTTAAACAAAGGTTGTTCGATTAGCTGCCTGAGAGTGACAGACAGGTTGCACACATTCACAAATCCATTACCTTAGAAATACAGGACTGACACAAATCCGGCGTTAAATAAGGAAGCTTTCAGAGGAACACTAAATAATGCTGGTCCAGAAATACATGATAATGTTATTCCAACACTTCCAAAGTGAGTGATGTTATGGGAATATCTGGTAATGCGGTTCCAGGATCACATGATAAAACGTGTAGGAACATGTGATAATGCTTCTGTAGGAACAAATCACACAGTTTGTAGTGTCCAGTCTGTCAGGTGTTTTGTTCTCCAAAGACCTTGGCTGATGCCCTGCAGTTGGCACCATGTAGGTGGGTGGATCGTTGTGGTGTCACTGAGTGGATGGACCTTTCTAGCAAAACCCTGGCTCACCATTTTGGCAGGATGTGGTGTGTCTGGGTGTGCGTGACAGTGTAGCGAGCTGTGTGTCACTATCTAATTAAGATTACGTCTGGTCGGATCTCAGTCGCAGCGATGATAGCAATGCTCCAGCCAGTCACCCCTAGATATGCCTGTCACCTTCATTAACAGGGCAACCGATGATACCCAGTAACCACCAAACACTATAGAATTTGCAAATAAATTCAAATACAAAGAAATAAAAGGGAGACAGATTAGACGTTTCTGCCGTACCTGCAAAATGCACACATGTTTTTGTTTGACTGGGAACAGAGTTTGGCTCATGGAAAAAGGCAATCATGGATTATCTTGTTTGGTTTATAGGCTAAAGAATTTCACATTTCTTTATCCTCTTTCCATCTCATCCTTTATTTTGCTCTTGTGTTAATCCAACTGCTGCCTTTGTCTGCCTGTCTCTGTCTGGCTGCCTGTTTTCCAATCTGTCTAATATTTTCTCCTCATCGTTTCACACTCCTTGTCCTTTTCCCTCATTCCCCCTCTTCCTCATCATTCCCCCTCTTCCTCATCATTCCTTACCCATTATTCTTCTTTATCCCTCTTTTGTAAATACTAATGAATGCTTTAAGGTACCTCTTGGACCACATAATCTCTTGTTTTGCTAGTTTAGAAGAACACCCTATTTTCTGTTTGACTGATCTGTCTATAGAGAATCACTGTGGATGACAGCACTATCTAACCCCCCCCCCAGACGATGGGGATGACAGCAGTACCTAACCCCCCCTCAGAGGGTGGGGTGTCCCCCACTCATTTTAAAGGACCATTTAATTTCCCCTGAATCCTAATTGGTTGATTATCCAAGCACATCCAGATCGTTTAGCAGAGATAAATTACCTTGCAAAGTGCTGGAGGAAACGGACAGCGTGGTTAATTAAGAGCACCTAACAAAGAAAAGAACGGATATAAAACCAAGTATAAACCAGGCGCTCGTTAGATTCTGGGATGATGGTGATCGTAGTGTTAATGGATTAGAGTTGTGTCCTGAATGGCACCCTGTTCCCTAGATCCTGTTCCCTATATCAGTGGATTCCTCTGGTGCATTTTACCAGTCAGTGGGTCTTCTCAACGCCTCCTTTTGATAGTCCAGTGTTCCTAGTACACTTGTCCCTATAAGCACTACTTTAGAACAGACTCTTACTGCATTTACAGATGTGGCTGAATGTATTGGTTCCCTTTTATTTAAGTAATGGACCATTCACCCTAACAAGTGTTCATTCATACATGCATTTCTTGGAACAAAACCAAAAAGCTGTGAAAAGAACAATTCTTGCATATTCTCTAAATACATTCTAAAATAACCTGGATAATCTAATTGATATCCTTTAGAAGTTGTATGAAATAATTGTATTGTAGTGAAACCTCAAGCAGATGTTTCTCCTAATTAGTATCACAGGTGTATTGAATTGGATAATCACCCTTGTCAACGAGTTTAGAAAAATACTTTGCTGATTTGTGTCACTGTGGAACCGAGTTGTCTGAGGAGTTTAGAGATGGTTTTGTAGCCTTTATGTCGACCATACTTGGTTATTACCTTCTTTCCAGAGAGCTTGATGTTCCTTTGAGCACTGTAGTCAATTGGAATTTTTTATTTCACCTTTTTTTTTAAGTAGTTGGGCAGATGTGAGAACAGATTCTCATTTGCAACTTGGCCAAGAAAAAGCACAAGTACACAAAAATAGAAAGTACACAAAAATAGAAAGTACACAAAAATAGAAAGTACACAAAAATAGAAAGTACATAATGCAGATCCTCAGAGTATATGATTGGACGTACAGTGTAACAGTTTATGTAGAATTTGTGCAATGAGGTTAGAATTGGAGAGGTAGAGTGATAGTTCTGGTATGTGATCGTTATGTAGATGAGCATGTGCAAAATACACCATAGGACATGACTAAAGCACTGGGGCACAACTGGGCAAAGAGTGTGTGAATAAGGGAGGAGAGTCATGTACAGTGGTCAGACACTAGTTCTGACAGTCCTTTAGTGAAGGAGATGGTCTAAAGTTTCAGAAATATTGGTTGTTCATTCCAGTCGTTAGCTGCTGAGAACTCAAACTAGTGGTGGCCAAAGGAGGTATGGGCTTTTGAGTTGACCAGAGATATATATACCTGCTTGACCACAGGCTGTGGGCGGGTAAGGCAATGGTAAAGGAGTTTAGGAGTAGTTGTAGGCCATAAAAGGTGTATATAGAATGGATTAGTCTGCATGGGTGGATCAGAGAGTCACCAGCAGCACAAGCTACATCGATGATATACAGAAAATACTCACCCAAGAATCGAACCCTGTGGCTTCCCAATAGCCAGCCAGAGGTCCAGAAAAAAGACTCGCCAATTTAACACTAACCCATAGCTAAAAAAAGTAGTTAATGACCCAATTGAGACAGTCATAAGGACACAGTGATGGACAGAGTCAAGCCTTGGCCAGGTCGATAAAGAAGGCTGCACAGTAATGACTTATCGATGCCTGTTACGATATCGTTTAGGACTTTCAGCATGGCACAGTTTGTTTGGCAGAGAGAGAAGTTGAAGGTCCATGGGACTGTAAGCAACATCCATGGCTGCAAGTGGAAGATTGACACAGAAATTTGGATAAACATTGTTGAAATGGTGGAGGAAGAACCAATAAACTTCAAAACAAGCTGATCAAGCTCAAGGTGTAGCAGTTGCAAGTCAAAACATCTCACTATCTGATTTGAAAATGGGCTCCATGTTAGAAGACCACACTTCTGAGAAAAAGAAATGCAAAACAAGACTGATTTGAGTTCGCACAAATTTGTTTTAACAGAAGCCACTCTCTTGAAGTGTATGAAATGATTATTACGGTTACCTTAAAAAACAAATGGGTCCAAATAATACTGTAGTAGTGTTAAGTTATCGAGTAACTCTAGGTATTATTCTGGCGTCTTTCGGACTGTTTTGGTCACTCTCTTGAACTGCATTTTGATGAATCAGAAACGAGAGAGAAACCACGTTTTTTAAAACCATGTCGTGGGGAAGAAACTTTTCAGTCCAAAGAATAAAGGTGATCCAGTAGGCTACATCTAAATGTAGTCAACTGTAGAAAGTTATAAATAGGCTACGTTTTCAAACGTAAAATAAGTGTTTTCCAGAGTGACACCGAAATATGTCATCAGAAGTTATCCAGAAGATGTTCTTCTACTTTATTGGGTGTAAAATACAGACTTTCTGTACAATGAGCTCAGTGCTGCCACCTAAAAACACGTGATACCCTGAACTACTTCGGTGTGACTCAAGGAAACACTTATAAGCTCCTGATGAACTGGCCATTTACCATTTTAAAGGGCCGTCTGAATTCACTTCCACAAAAAATTCATTTAGCTAAGGATGTGAAATGTAATAGGTAATGTAATGACCCTATTATTGTTTTTATACGAAGCTAGGGAAACACCAGATGAGGCTGTTTTAAACAACTCACTGTGCTGCACGATTTTGCGCCGCCAGATAATGCTGTTCGAGTCAAGTCCAAATTTAAGAAACATCATTTTGACATTGTCACATTTGCCATCAATGGCTTACGTCCATCGTCGACTAGGTTTAATCGTTCTATCGCCTAGCACTATGGACAAGCCACAGCCCTTCTGGGAGAATATTCTTTTGGACAGACAAAACAAAAGTAGAGCATTTTCATTGAGTCACAATAGATCCATGTTTACATAAAACAAAATACATCGAATTTGAAAAGAACACCATCCCTACTGTGAAATGAGGAGGGTCAGTGATGTTTTGGGGTTGCTTTGCTGGTGGAGGGGAAGACTGACAAACACACGCACACACACACATTTTCATTTACATTTTAAACAACACACAAACATGTATTCAGTCATGGTTGTAGAGTTGATGAATGTGTAGCCTCAACACGTGTACAAACTACAGTCTTCGTTGTCGAACAAGTAACGTGTTCAGAATTGAACGGCTTTGCGACACGTGCTTGAAGGAAGCATGTGATCTTTGGCCATCACACTTGCTGTGCTGATGAGACAAATTCAAGGGGTACTTCTGGGACACTACCAATGGGGAGGAAAGAATAACAGGTGTAAAAATAATTCAATCACACTAACATGCTTCTATTAAAGGTATGTTTTCTCCCACCTACTGGCTCCAGTCTAAGCCAGTGCTATTGATTTATTTCATACATTGGTCTACATGACTTGCAGTTGTTTTACACCGAACTAATGAGGTGTGTGTGTGTGTGTGTGTGTGGGTGTGTGTGGGTGTGTGTGTGTGTGTGTGTGTGTGTGTGTGTGTGTGTGTGTGTGTGTGTGTGTGTGTGTGTGTGTGTGTGTGTGTGTGTGTGTGTGTGTGTGTGTGTGTGTGTGATAAAGGGACACTTCCTCTAGAGAAGGAAGTGATATTTCCTGTCTCCCATGAGCAGCTGTCTTTGATAAGGACTTGTGGCAGAATGAACCTTTTTCCTATTTTTTTTGTGCATGTTCCTAAGATTCCATTTGGGGTGTGGGTGTGTGAAACATGTTGATACTTGTCCCCTCCTGTCACGCTCTGTATGCTCTCCTATCTCTCTCGCTCTCTGTGCTTTCTCCTCTGTTCATTGGAGATCTGTCTGAGAGACGGTGTTCCTTTTGGGATGTAAAAAGTTCAGGTATGACTGCTTACTCTTTCTACAGTATCCTGTGGTGTGACTGCTTACTAGTCTTACAGTATCCTGTTGTGTGACTGCTCAGTATCCCTAAAGTATCCTGTGGTATGACTGCTCAATATTCTTAACAGTATCTTGTCGTATGACTGTTCAACATTCTTATGGTATCTGCTACAACTGCTAACTAACCGTACAATATCCTGTGGTATGGCTGCTCACTATTATAGTATCCTGTGGTATGACTGCTCACTATTACAGTATCCTGTGGTATGACTGCTTATTATTCTTAGTCACCTGTTTGTTTTTCTTTATGCTTGTTGGTAGTGTTGGGCATTTGAAGCTTCATTACTGTTCTTCAAGCAGCAGGATCAAGCTATCAACACAAACTCAGAATTTACTTTCAAAATAAAAGCTGTCATTGATATTTGACATCTAAAACTGTAGTGATGGCCATTCAAGCCTTAATTTCCTTTATTCTAGCAGCAATATATTGTGCTGGCAGCAGTTAGATTTATTTCCAAATAAAAGTAATTTTTTAAATGAATGTGTCAAATATCAGTGACTGCTATTATTTTGAAAGTAAATTCTCAGTTTGCGTTGACAGCTTGATCCTGCTGCTTGAAGAACAGTAAAGAAGCCTTGAATGTCCATCTGTACTTGTTGCACATGTTTGCGTGTAACTGTGGATCCGTCTGATGTTGTGCTGTATACATCACTGTGTTTGCGATTTTGTGAAAGGCTGACTCACCCTCCAACTGAACATACTTTGTGTTTGTGTCAACTGCCATGCCCTACCTGACAACCTAGTGGTTTTGTAAGGTGAAAGTATAGTTCCCTCCCATACACACTTCTATGCATTCTGAACATAGGGTCCATCCCAAATAGCTCTACTGACTGAAGTGCAGTATCATACAAGATATACAGATTTTGGTTTCTGTTTTTAGTGTAGTTTTGGCTCGCGAATATTCAATATCTCAGCTTTTGTGTGATCCTCACTATACAGACTTTTTTTTACATATAATTGCAGATATGCTCAGTCCGACTATTTTAGGCTGTTATGTAATAATTTGAAAGGTGTGCTGGCATTAGTTTGGGGAAGTTCAAGAAAACAACATAAAAGCTGATCATCAGAATATAACTGTTTAATTAACTCTAAAAGTGGATGTCCACAACCTTCTGGAAGGTTCTGACAAACACAATATACTTTAGTATATATACTATCTACATAATACTGTACTATACAGTACATATACATACACACAAACTTCAATATACTTCACTCTTTCTAGAAGACATCTCTTTCCAGCATTGTTCATTATGTTGTAGCTCATTTACAGCAGCATGAAATGGCCTATAAGTACACATATGTTTCTTACACAAAGTCCAATATCTAGCAAGCTGAATTACTGGTAACCATGGATTAGGGACTTGTTTTGGAGATGATAGTGAACATTATTAGACCTGACTGGAGAGTGGAATTTAGACTTTACAATATATTTGCATTTAAATGTGGAGATGATAGTGAACGTGATTAGAACTGACTGGAGAGTGGAATTTAGACTTTACAATATATTTGCATTTAAATGTGGAGATGATAGTGAACGTGATTAGAACTGACTGGAGAGTGGAATTTAGACTTGATCTGGACTAATTTTGGCATATTAATATTCTATGGAAACTATGGGTGCAACCCAACATAAGGTAACAATTCAGTTTTTAGTTATTGGATAACTGGGTTTAAGTGGCCATTTAGTGTAATATCACTCACAGTTTGAGGGAAAACATTGTCAACTAATATGTTTTTATATTCCTCTTTATAACCAACTGGTGGTGTCATTATACTGTAACCTCATTGGTTTCCAGGGGCTCTGTTTGTGTTAGTGAACAAAGCCCCAAAATCAGCCGGATCAAAAGTCTCTTCTGTAACATACCGTGTAGGCACAAACAGAACCCACTCTGGTTATTACAAACACATTCATGTTCCAACGGATGGCGACACCTCTGATTTTCTTTCTAAATCAGATGACCACACGGGTTCTGCACTTTTGAGAACTTGGGTCAAGCAAATAGTGTCATAGTATGTCTAGGGACTAAGGGCTGTTTAGTAAATCAGTTACATGTTTCTCATGTACATTTAGCAAGCATTTCCATTTCCTACGAGTCAGTCTGCTGATATAGTAACAGTCACCAGTAGATGAATGCAGGTATCACCCAATCACACGGCCCGACAATCCAGACGAGCTGAAGATACAAAATGGCTCCTCCCTTCCTGTTCCTGTCCTCTTCTAACTCCGCCCCTCTGTTCTGAAGTATGCTTGCAGTATTGTTTTACTTCTGTGGTCCCCACGTCATTCACTTTGACTTCTGTTCACACACACAGGGAGCCCTAGTAAGCCATTGATAGGAGGTTATCCATGTGGTCCTCTCAGCTGTCAATCATTCTCTGGTGATCCTACGCTGCTTTAAATTGTTCCTCCATCACCTCCTGTGGATTTTATTGTAGTTTCTGGAGTTGTGTGACTACTTCCTCATGAAGTGTTCAGTCAGGAAAGTTCTACATCTTGGTGGTGAATTGTGTTCAGGTTATTCTTAATCACACTGGAGCCCTGACCCTTGACCTTGTGACCTGGACAAGCGGGCATGTCCATTCTCAGGAGGAAATGGGAAGCCAAACACTCTTCTGACTCGCTCTATAGAATGCAACACCTGGTGAGTGAAAGTAGAGGGGGTGTGTGTGTGTGCGTGTGTGTCCCCTCCTTGACACTTCTCTGTCCAGCCTCTCATCTCTTCATCTATTAATCCGCAAAGCTAAATATCGAAGCGTGCGTGTGTGCGTACGGTCCATTTCACTGGCAGTGACAGCACATGATCAGTCAGTGTCTGCAGACCAGCTGCTACTGTGAATACATAAACCAGGAAGACAGTCAAGCTGCTACGGTCACTACGTAAACCAGGAAGACAGACAAGCTGCTACGGTCACTACGTAAACCAGGAAGACAGACAAGCTGCTACGGTCACTACGTAAACCAGGAAGACAGACAAGCTGCTACGGTCACTACGTAAACCAGGAAGACAGA
>JACXGM010037876.1:0-11067 GCA_016801145.1 Umbra pygmaea
ACAGGGGTCCCTAACGCCATCCAGATCACCCCCCACCCACCCACCCTTCCTGCCCCATACCTTAGTTGGGGGGTCAGTCGCCGTGAGAACCGTCTCGCTCCCTAACGACATTCTGAGTGGTCGTTGAGAGGGGTCACGGGTAATGGTGACCTCACTGGCCCCACACTTCACTTCCTTCCAATTAGAGCGCTGGGCAGATGAAAGGGAGCCAACCGCATCACAGCGGGTGGGAGGGGCAAAGGAGCGGGAGGAATAAGGGTTTTCTATAAGCAGTAGATACAGATGCCATATCTAAATTTGATCATACTGTGGCTGCAAGAATTTTCCTACACAGCTGTGAATGCAACATCATAGTTCATTCAAGGTTTAATACAGTAAGTCTTCTACAGTTAAAATTCACATAACAATTTACAATTGTTGTTGGTGGAAGATTGTTATAGTTCTGTAGCAAACTAGCACTAATAAAAATCCACTGGCTGCGATTACTTAATATTTGCGTAGTAAATAGAGGAGTTTTGTCTGCGTTACCATGAAGTAAGTGGTGACTAGTTTTGAGTGGTTACCAGTTACAAGCTATAAGCTCATATTCCTGGAAAAGATGAGCGACGCTCTCTCGAGTTCTCAAAATAAGAAAAGCAGGAATGTGTAAAAACTAGCAGCCACTGTGGGCGGCGCCATGCAGCGGGAGGCGGAGTCAAAGGGTGAGGACAGAGAAAGAGGGAATTAGGGCCATATTCCCAAAGTTGAGGAGAGAATAAAGTGACAGAGAACAAGAAAAAACAAGGGACTCAGGCCCCTATTCCCAGAGAGCCTGAGAGAAAATATAGACAGAATACAGAGCGCTAATAAAGAAAAGGAGAGAGAGAGTGAGAGTGTGAATAGAGTGAAACAGAGAGGGAGATTCGGAAAGAGTAAAGGAACGGAAAGATAGATGGAGAGAGAGACGGACAGGTGGTCGAACGAGAAGAGAAATGGGAGGGTGCCATATGGGGGGGGGGGTAAAGACAGATTAAGGAGGTTTGAAGTGTATGAATGAAATGTGCGTGCGTGCGTGCATGTGAGCTATCAATCATGAGTGTATGTGTGTGTGTGTGGGTACAGTATGTGTGTGTTTGTGTAGGTTCTTCATTCCCTTCCATGACTCAGTGCCACCTTAGCAATCTCCTGTTCTGGACTTTGTGTGACCACAGCTGTTGACGATGGATTGGAACGGGGGTTTGTGAGGGCCAAAGCCCAAAGGAAGTGGAGCACTTAGCACTTCCTCTTCCTGACCAGCGATGGTGAATGTGGAGAGGACCTAATAAAACAAAATGAAAACATAGAAATCCAATTGAATTGTAATTTAATTCTTTAGCAGTGAAGTGTTTGAATGTTTTGTTACAGTGTTAAGACTGTTTGAACGTTTTGTTACAGTGTTCTAGAGTGTTTGAACATTATGTTACAGTGTTATAGAATGTTTGAACATAATGTTACAGTGTTCTAGAGTGTTTGAACATTATGTTACAGTGTTCTAGAGTGTTTGAACATTATGTTACAGTGTTATAGAATGTTTGAACGTAATGTTACAGTGTTCTAGAGTATTTGAACATTATGTTACAGTGTTCTAGAATGTTTGAACATAATGTTACAGTGTTCTAGAGTGTTTGAACATTATGTTACAGTGTTATAGAATGTTTGAACGTAATGTTACAGTGTTCTAGAGTATTTGAACATTATGTTACAGTGTTCTAGAATGTTTGAACATAATGTTACAGTGTTCTAGAGTGTTTGAACATTATGTTACAGTGTTTTAGAGTGTTTAAACATAATGTTACAGTGTTCTAGAGTGTTTGAACATTATGTTACAGTGTTCTAGAATCTTTGAATATAATGTTACAGTGAACGCGGGGAGCGACAGATATAGAGTGTTTTAAACATTATGTTACAGTGTTCTAGAGTGTTTGAACATTATGTTACAATGTTCAGAGTGTTTGAACGTTTTGTTACAGTGTTCCAGAGTGTTTGAACATTTTGTTACCGTGTTCTAGACAGTTTGAACCTTATGTTACAGTGTTCTAGTGTTTGAACATTATGTTACAGTGTTCTAGTGTGTTTGAACATTATGTTATAGTGTTCCAGAGTGTTTGAACCTTATGTTACAGTGTTCTAGAGTGTTTGAACATTATGTTACAGTGTTCTAGTGTGTTTGAACATTATGTTATAGTGTTCTAGAGTGTTTTAACGTTTTGTTACAGTGTTCTAGAGTGTTTGAACATTATGTTATAGTGTTCTAGAGTGTTTGAACATTATGTTACAGTTTTCTAGAGTGTTTGAACATTATGTTACAGTGTTCAGCAGCCACACTTCTAATTTGCAGCAGGACATTGTAGTCCAATTCAGTCAGGGTTGTGGAAAGTCTAGTAGTATGTTCCTTTTAGAGCAGCTGGGGTTCTAGATTACAGTAGATCGATCATTGGATGCAAATGTGGATCTGTTACAGTTAAGACATCTTTCTGTCTGTCACAACACCAGTGGTCTGGCTGCAATGCACCAGGGATCAGCCCTGGGAGAACCCCCACGGGAAGTCCAAGGTAGCTTTGATGAGCCTGAAATTCCGGAATCTTTCTGTAATCATCAGATAAGACGATGTCATCCCTGTCAGTCACCTTGATTTATCAGCAGGAAATCTAGGAATGAGGCAGCATTCCAACCAGGTCTTTTCCGTCCGGCAGCTCACACACATCTGCTAAGAGGCGAACAAAGAGGCTACAGTCTTAGACCCAATTGGTCAGTACAACTCGTCTGTCTTCAGTCTGTCCAAAACTGACATTACAAGACAGATAAATGGTAGTAATGATAGTGACCTGCATATCGCTTAAGGACCCACATACATGCAGGGTTTATTTATAGTATATTTTCTTAAAAGTGGTGCCAATAAATCAACTGATTATAACCCTATTAGTGAGACTCATGCCACAGAAACAAATTCAGTCCCCCACAACCCCCTGGGGCAGGGCAGTGAACTGAGGGCCACCTCCTACTGCTCACATACATACGCATGTACGCAATCGCGTCGGATGTTCTTTCCTGCCTCCCTGGCCCTCCACATCGTGAACAGTTCCCTGTCACCCTCGTGTTACCCAGAACCCTGACCCTACAGGCTGGACCCCAGCTGGGTCCAAAACAGGGGTCAGTGGATGGGGCCCTATTGTTTCCCACCTAGTATGAACTCTTGATGTAGTATGAACCCTTGATAAAGTATGAACTCTTGATTTAGTATGAACTTTTGATGTAGTATGAACTCTTGATGTAGTATGAACTCTTGATGCAGGAATTAATTCACTCACGCTTGTTGTTGTTTTCTCAGCTCTTGAAGTATCAGCGAGTTTGGCGACAGAGAGCGATTGACTCTAAGCTCAACAAATGCACACTGCCAATCATGCGAAGGACATACACAAACACAAATGCAGACAAACACACTGAGGCTATCCGTACTCCAACATTATGGCAACAATTACTGGGTAATCAGCTCCTAAATTACACAGCCATAACTGAAGCCTCATTGTCTGCCAGGTTGAATTCCCTCGTGTCGGCGCTCCGATGCACAAAGAATCATTTTAGACTTCACCCCTCCACCCCGTGACCCCTGACCTTTACCCCTAATACCTTCCGTTCTCCATTATCAGGACGCAGGGGGCACGCTGAGTAAAGGTCAGGGTCGAAAGTGCTGTCACTCAGGACGGCGCCCAGAAATAGGTGCTCTGTGATTTTAACCAACGGAAAGGCTGGGAGCTACCGTCAGACAGACACTGTGACATGAGTTATGTCTTTATGTTGAGTCGGACCTGTTCACACCTGACATGTGACCAGGGACGGAGCCAACACAAAATACAAGTGTTCAAGCACGCTCTTTGAGCACCTTTTCAACATATTCTATGCATGTATTTATCTCTGTCCTATACATATCTAATTTGAAAATGTATATGTAAATCCATCATCTGTTGCCTGTGCGTATACCTTGATGTCCTTGAAAAACTGTTTCATGTGTGTTTGTTGTCTTGTTTGTGTGCGTGAGTGTGCATGTGTGTCTATTACAGTTTCTGTCTGGGTGTGTGTTTCTATGTGTGCACAGGTATGTGCATGTGTGTGTGGATGTCTGTGTTCATGCATGCGAATAGGTGCAATTGTGTGTATGTGCGTGTGTGTGTGTGTGTGTACTGTTTTCAGTGTTATATGGCAAAAACATGAACAATGCTGAGAATAAAAGATGTGCAATGCCTGCCTAAAACCTACACCCAGGGGGCGTTCTGATGACGACAGAGGGCGCAGGAAGCAATATTTTGGAAAGGGGGGCATTGAGGTGCCCTTGGGGGGGGGGGGCGTTTGTTTTAAAGTGAGTTTACACCTTAGATTCACAACAATACGAGTTTAAAGTTTCAACAAAAACCGTTGTCTGCATTTTTAAAACCTGCCAGTTTACTCCACTGCGCTCGGACGAGACGTGTATATAACCTCTTCAGTGTTACTGTTGGATTCTCGTTTTGTATATACTGTGTAAACTCTAGAAAAAGGACGCTCTCTTTTTTGGTATTACCCGTGGAAGAAATTATTTATCTTCAAGATGCAGAATCTAGACTATGTAATTTACCAAGTCCAACGAGTTAGTTGATACAGACTTAATCTGGAATTTCTGAGTTGTTATGTCTTTTTTGGTCGTGAAATCGGTGTGTGTTTGTGACCTGTGACCTCAATTTTACTTGATGTTCTGGATAGACAAAATGAGCTCGATAGCTAACGATATCCGTTGTGCGTTCTTCGGGTGGTTACACTGACGAAAGCTCTGTTGACACAATGCAAGTGCCCATTTGCTGTTATACTTCATCAGAAAAAAAAGTACACACATATAAAGGTTGTGATTTATTGCATACACATAATCTACCATAGCGATGATCAAAGTATTTCTGACATTTAATAGCTTGACAAAACAATTGCGTCTTTTATTCAAATGCGCGTGACAATGGTGGCCAGAATTTAAAGAATGCGTGTCAGAAAGAGAGAAGAAACATCACATTTAGAAGCATTGCGCCAGTGAAAATGTATACATAGTAAGACTTAATACCATGTTCTTCAATTTCTGACTATTTTATTTATATGCATGAATGTTATGAAGATTTTGAACTGCTTCAAACAATAGTCTGATTCAAGCCAGAAAGTGACAGGTATTCTCCCCAAAAAATTACCTTAATGTGCCTACGTGTCATATTTCACATCTTGGTCACAAAAGTGAACACAAAAGCAGCAGTATGCTGTACCATGTTATTTCTAACGCGGAATACTTACATTATTTGAGAAGTTTATGTCAAGCATATTAGTAATCTGAGTAACTGGTAGATATTTTTATTAATCTACCTGCCAGGGTGTGACCAAAATGTTAGTTTAAGGCCATGTTGTAAATGTGATGTCACTTCATATTGAATTGGGGCTTTTAAGAGCAATTGAGTTGGCTATTTTTTCTAGATACAGGAAAAGTTTGTGTACACAGAGTTCACTAAAAAGAAAGGTTTTGTACTACTCACCTTAGCTGTTTGTGTTTTTTAATGGCTTTCATTTTGCCAGTCAAAAAGTGTCGATCTCCGAATGCGAATGAACGGACTCCATAGGAGGAAATGTCATGAAGTTGTAATTCCAATGAAAAGCATGATAGCTTAGCTCACTTAGCTCATGGCAATATCTATTCAAATAATAACAAGGGGTTTCATTCAATATATCATTCTAACTAGTCATAAACTCCCGCTTGAAACGTTGTAACACCGGCAACAACTACACACGCGAGACATCACGTGACTTTTCCGCTTTTTGATTTTAGTAATATTTCCTATGAGGCTCCTTTTTTCAACTACAAGGTCAATATTGTTTTTCACTAACGACAAAACAACTAATTATTCGTGCATTTATATGGAACTAAGCTTTGGGAGCGTTCCATGTTTACTCTCCTCCCTGTTACGTTGCATTCGGAAATCGACACCTTTTCACTGGCAAAATGGGAGCCACCAGAAACACAAACTGCGTTGTACAAAACCTTTCTTTCTAATAAACTCTGTGTACACAAACAATGTTCTCAATGCTTAAGTTCATGTGTACAGCCCCTGGTGATACTTTGAGCAAAGTTTCATGTTGTGTCGAGCCTTTTTAGTGTTTTAAAAAAGCGATTTATTATTACATAGCGACATATTAGTGCCCGTATCACTCCCATTTAAAAGGCAATTTGACCGAAACCGAAAAAACAGAAAATACAAATTATGCTTTTAAATGAAGTTTGACTCGGGTACATACAAAAAGGCCGTAGGTTGCATTTTGGTGAGAGTTACGCTTTAAGACCAGGTCGGACATTAGGCTTAGTAAGAAAATACTGGCAGCTTATAAACACTTGTTCACAAATTTTGTAGCTTCCAGGTGAGTCATTAAACAATGATTCCACATGCTTCTAATATAATTGATAATTTTTCAGTAAGGAACATCGGATCATCCTTTTATCCAAGCTATCCTAAGGCACATTTGGGATTGGGCATTGATTCTGGAGATTAGACCCATATCACTAGATATTTTTTTGTCGATATGATCTTACATTAGACATGGAGTTCTGTGTGGTGGAAATGGCAGTGTCTGCTAAACTTGTATGAACAACTTTCTGGCTTATTTGAAATGTGTCTCAGAACAGAAAAATGATAATAAATCAAACACCTGGGTTTCCAAGATAACCCGTATATCCTTCTATAAAGATTATTCATGTCCTGACACACACACATGCACGAACGCATGCCGACACACACACCGGCACATGCATGTCGACACGCACACAGCTCCACTCTGTAATAACTGCTCATTAGATCATGTGATTGATCGCCCAGTGCTTCGGAGGGAAGAGAGAACACTGCAGGATGGGCCAGTGCTTGCCAATGCCTGGATGGTATGTGGGTGTGTGTGAGAACAGAGTGAGACAGAGCGAGGGATGGAGGCAGAGTGCCGGCGAGAGGGACGAGCGAATTTTTGACATAATTGTTCCCTTTCAAGAGTTCTTTAGAAAGTTCTGTCAAGTTGCAAGTCTTAAAACAACAGGACATTAATACAGTTTACATATGGGTGTGTTTATGTTTGTGTGTGTGTGTGTGTGTGAGAGAGTGTGTGAGAGAGTGTGTGAGAGAGAGAGAGAGAGAGAGAGAGAGAGAGAGAGAGAGAGAGAGAGAGAGAGAGAGAGAGAGAGAGAGAGAGAGAGAGAGAGAGAGAGAGAGAGAGAGACTAAATGCTTGAGTTAGAAGTCGGAGATGAGGGCATTCTACACACTGGAGAAAACGATAAATGAAGAGGTGGTTGGAGCACATAGGGATAAGACAGGTACACTGACCTATGAGGACCAGAGAGAAACATGATAACAGTTGGAAGCAGGCATGAAGATCAGAGAGAGAGAAAGCTACAGAAGGAGAAAGCTACAGAAGGAGAGAGAGCTACAGAAGGAGAGAGAGCTACAGGAGAAAGAGCTACAGAAGGAGAGAGCTACAGAAGGAGAGAGAGCTACAGAAAGAGAGAGCTACAGAAGGAGAGAGCTACAGATGGAGAGAGCTACCGATGGAGAGAGCTATAGAAGGAGAGAGAGCTAGAGAAGGAGAGAGCTAGAGAAGGAGAGAGAGCTACAGAAAGAGAGAGCTACAGATGGAGAGAGCTATAGAAGGAGAGAGAGCTACAGAAGGAGAGAGAGCTAGAGAAGGAGAGAGCTACAGAAGGAGAGAGAGCTACAGAAAGAGAGAGCTACAGAAGGAGAGAGAGCTAGAGAAGGAGAGAGCTAGAGAAGGAGAGAGAGCTACAGAAAGAGAGAGCTACAGATGGAGAGAGCTATAGAAGGAGAGAGAGCTACAGAAGGAGAGAGCTACAGATGGAGAGAGCTATAGAAGGAGAGAGAGCTAGAGAAGGAGAGAGCTAGAGAAGGAGAGAGCTACAGAAGGAGAGAGAGCTACAGAAAGAGAGAGCTACAGAAGGAGAGAGCTACAGATGGAGAGAGCTAGAGAAGGAGAGAGAGCTACAGAAAGAGAGAGCAACAGATGGAGAGAGCTACAGAAGGAGAGAGAGCTACAGAAATAGAGAGCTACAGAAGGAGAGAGCTACAGAAGGAGAGAGCTACAGAAGGAGAGAGAGCTACAGAAAGAGAGAGCTACAGAAGGAGAGAGAGCTACAGAAGGAGAGAGAGCTACAGAAGGAGAGAGCTACAGAAGGAGAGAGAGCTACAGAAGGATAGAGAGCTACAGAAGGAGAGAGCTACAGAAGGGACATGGGCTAGGATAAAGAGGATATAGAGAGGACATGGGTTAGGATAGACATGGGTTAGGATAGGACAGGGGGGTTCAAGTTGGGTTCAAGTGTACATTACATGCAGAGGACCCTCCCTGCCTTGCTGCTGGTGTTCTAAATTGCACTCCACTCCCTACATAGTTCACAAGTCATCACCATGGCCCCTAATGCACGCAGGTTCAATGTGAATGGGCACAGCCACTATTTGTTCCAGGGGCCTGCAGCCTATATCTCAACAGCACTCTGCAATGTTTAACCAGCTGACCGAAGTGACATTGTAGTTATAAATGAACTTCACATGCAGTGAGCAAAGATACAGAGAGACAGAGAGACAAAGAGAGAGAGGAGGAAGGAGTGGCCGAGAGACTAAAGAAGTGAGAGACAGAGAATGATAGACAGAAATAGGGGAGGAGCCAGTAGGTGAGGGACAGCAGACTTTGTTGTCCATCTCTTCGTATCTCTGACCCCATCACCGTCATGTTCTCTCAGCAGATAACAGCAGCGGGTTGGCAACCGCTGTGTAAACTGTCGCGTTCGTTCAGTTATGAGAGTGTTATAATCCGACATCTAATCCCATTATGATGGGTGTGAAAACATGGGGGTGAGGGATTGAGATCTTATACTTCCAGTTACTGCAGTCTGCTGAGTCCTCTGACTGCCTGACTGGGACCAGGTTTGAAAAAACAAAAACCTGCTTGGCAGGAAGTGTCCTTGGAGAAACGATAAAAAGATTTAGGAACATCTGTGAGAAAATATATGGAGCTGAAAGCAAGGAGTGTTTTGTTGTGTGTGTGTGCATCCCTGAGTCTGTCTGTCTGTCTGTCTGTCTGTCTGTCTGTCTGTCTGTCTGTCTGTCTGTCTGTCTGTCTGTCTCTCTGTCTGTCTGTCTCTCTGTCTGTCTGTCTGTCTGTCTATCTGTCTGTCTATCTGTCTATCTGTCTGTGTTTTGAAGGACAGAATTGCGTTTCAGAGCCCCAAAGCAGTTTCTTGTGAGAGCGTTTGATTGATTAACCATTTTAAAGCCCTGGTATTTTACCTGTTTAGGAACTTCCTGTCATTTTCTCACTATGTTCGTTGCTTCTGAATTTATTGTCAGGCTTACGAAACATCATCATTCCTTAATATAGACATCTTGGTTGCCGATGTGACGATTTTAGACGTGAGTGAGGAGTAATCTAGCTAGCTAACTGATATTAATTGGGATGTTAATGAAAAACAGTATTAAAACAAAATGTTAAACAAAATGTAAGGTTACTCCTTTGAGTGTCATGTTGTACAACCGAATGCCATAGCCATGCCCTAAACGTCCCTTTGCTTTATCGCCGATTTTAAAATCAACGAGAACAAAATTAAAAAATGAACATCCTTATATATTGCAGAAGGCTTAAATCTAGCGATTGTGACCATATACTCATAATGAACATTTTTACTGGGGTAATAAATCAAGTGAGAAGTGTCTCTCATTCTCATAGACTATAACAGAAACAGAGCTCTTTTGCAACCAGACGTAACGCCCCCAGCTGGAATTCAAATAGAATGGTGTGGGATAAATTCCTACTATACATGTCCCTTCATATAATCACTACTTCAATAAATGAATAAAACATAAGTTGACTACATTTTGTTTATTTTGTCCCTATTTGTTGTTTTCCACTTGCAACAACATTTTACAAAGTAAAGGTATAGGAATATTACAGTATTTCTGAATTGCTAAAACACATTTTTTGAATGTTTCTCTCGCTTTCTCAAATCCTTAAACACAAACCACCAAACTTAAGCTACACTGTCAAAACCTTTGACTTGTCTTGCTTTATCAAACAATTACTTCAGAACTATGTTATCTTTACCCAAAACCAAACACTGTTTTCAGATAACACACACATTCAGCTAATGCATAAACACTACACAGCAGTCATTACACACTACAGAGATAAATGCAAAACACTGCACTCAGGGCAGAGCAGGGGTACACAATCCTGCACACATATAAATGTAATCACAAACAAAATATGCAGCAGATCGATTATAAGCAATGTGTTGGAATCATTGTGCCTCAGCATCATGCCTCTGGGCACGGTCAGGCCACAGGACCTTGTCAACGTCACTGGCAATCCTGTCCCTTGCTAAACAACGGGGAAAGAATCCTTTAGCATGCCGAATCCAAACATGAATCGCTTCCACTCCAATGTTGTCACATGCTGCATCCATTGACTGAATGAGATTGTCCTGTGCATAAGGATTTTTGTCATAGACCTTCTACCTCCATGCAGAAAAAAATGATTCAATGGGAATAAGGAAGTGCGAGTATGGTGGGAGGCACACTTTTTAGGACCACGGTGAAAGTTCACATTGTCCCAGATGACCACATACATGGGATGCTCTGCCTGCTCATCACCTCTCTGTTTACATCTCAGTAGTGCTTCCTGTAGAGCATACAGAAACCTCATAAGATGGGCAGTGTTGTAAGGCCCTACAGTCACATGGTGGTGAATAACCCTGTAGCTGCTGATGAAGCACATATGTTTACGTTGCCACCATGCTTCCCTGGCACTCTACAATGGCACGTTGACCAATAATGTTGCGGCCTTTCCTTCTCTTGGTGAGATTGAAGCCAGTTTCATCCAAGAAGAGGCACTCATGAGGCCTCTCCATGGAATCCAGTTGAAACATTCTCTATAGAAATGAACAAAAATTAATTTTAGAAGTAACGTAAATGACATAGCATTCCAGGCGTCATGCCTCTGTATA
>JACXGM010037877.1:0-10981 GCA_016801145.1 Umbra pygmaea
CAAACAAGCAGGCATAGGTCTAAACGGAATAGCTGGATGGCTAAAGTACAATAAGGGATATCCACGGGCAGAGTAATTACACCAGGCATAGGTCAAAACAGAATAGCTGGATGGCTAAAGTACAATAAGGGATATCCACAGGCAGAGTAATTAACACAGGCAAAGGTCAGAACCATAAACAACACTTGAATGATTAGAAAGCTCAGTAAAGAATGTACTTACAATACCTCGCAAGGAGGCTATGGGTGAGTGTGGCTTAAATACACAATGGAGTGAGCAGGTGTGGTGAATCATGATAATGAGTCCGGGTATGGGAACTGTAGTTCTGAGGAAGTATGACTAGGGAAGCTGTAGTTCACAGGAAGTAGAACTGGTGAATGGGAATTGTAGTTCTGAGCGGGATGGAATAGGGAAGTGGCAGTGTCCAGGGAAGGGGAACTGGGAATCGTTACACTGCGAGGGTAATATCTGTTCCATTCCATAGGATATCATCTTTTCCAAAGAACAACCTAATGGTAATATCGATTTTTTTAAACATCATAAATATATCTTCCAGTGCCCCCTGAATAGATTGGCATAGTTTGGGCAAAATCAGCACCAATCGCCGTAATCATGAAAAAGCCTAAATGAATTAATTAAGCATGAGAATAGCTATAGGTAAATGCGAAAACTAATTTCTACTAGTTAATAAAATGTTTGTTTATGTTTTTGTTTGCATATGTGGTTTAAACACCTTTCTGTACATTACCTTGGAAAATGTAACTCATTGAGACATCCACTATAAGGTTTGCACAGAACGTCAGTTTTTATCCCTAAATCTTTTAGCCTATAAACTGTTCACTTGACACAGTCGTCCGCTGTCAAATTGCGGGATTCATTTCAGTCGCATTGCACTTGAACATAATAGCGTTCGTCATCAGAAAAATGCAGTTAATTTAATTTGCACTATTTAACAAATAATGTAATAGCACACATAAAATGTGTTATTAATATTAGGATGATTTCAAAGACAGAGGGATAGAGATAATTTAATTTGCTTACAACGTGTAGGAAAACAATAGTAGGCTATATGCCTCAACAATTTACAGAAAATATATATAAAACATAGGCAGAACAATAATTTCAGGAAACTTGTAAGTCTTCAAATAACTGTTTTCATAGAGAAGTAGTTTATCTTAATTTCACCAGTAGAACGGGTAGTCTATCGTAATTCCTCCTTCTTTATAATAAAGATTGTCAACTGAAGGCTATTTCTTGATATTTTAAAATATGAAGGAAGGCGTCTAGGGTTAGATGGATAAACCCAACCCGTGATATGGGGAAAACTCAGTGTGTGTAATGTCAGTGGTAGGTCAGACAGGCTAACGAGAGGCCACCGGTGTATTGACCAGTATTGACAATGACAGCCACTAGCTAGCTTTCACTTCGTCACGAAAACACACTTTATTACAAAAAAGATTAGATTACTTCAAACCTGTGGCTGGTTAGCATGTCTACATCAGTGACAAACTTTTTGTGGTAAGTAAATGATAAAATTGTTTTAATTTTTTAGATGGTCATATTTGGAAGTTGGTGTTGAGATTTGAAGCGAGAGGAATTGTCCGCCATGTTTTTTATTTTGTTCAGCTCCTCAGGGGGGCGTAGTGATACTTTTTGATTACACTTCAGTGAAAAGGCAACATTCTACAGTGCGGATATCAGGGAATTGTCATAGCCTTGAAATGCAATTTTAGCCAATCAAATTGTAGATATCACCGGACCCGTTTTATAAGATACATTAACTAATCATGAATTCATGTTACGTTATATGTAATTAATGATGAGTTAGCAATAATGTGCCCCCCCAAGTACAGTCATGACATTATGATACATTAACAAGTCATGAGTTCATGTTACTTTGTATGTAATTAATGATGAGTTAGCAATAATGTGCCCCCCAAGTACAGTCATGACATTATGATACATTAACAAGTCATAAATTCATGTTACTTTATAAGTATGAATTAGTAATAATGTGTACAATCAAACAGTCATAAGTCATTATCTACAATACCAAATAACATCAAGGAAGAAGATTTTTATTTTGCACCAGTATATCCAAGATAATGATAATTTTAACATACATACTGTTTTACACACACATAGTAATAACACACAAATGCCCCGGAGCCGCAAGGAACAAACAAAAGAAACAATTTATACGTAAATCAGCTGCCATTTTCCTAACTACGTACCGTCAGATTTAGCTAGCTGTTTACACACTTGACCTACTTTTCTCAACTACGTACCATCAGACTTAGCTGTTTACACACTTGACATACTTTTAGCTCACAGAACACACATCACCGGGGATTCATATGAGCTTATAAACATCTGTAGTCACATAAAAGGTGTGTAACTAACCTGGAAATATTAGATATATTACACAGAAATCAGCGACGCAGGACAATAGTTACTAAGTTCTCCATTCATTCGGATTATGAGCTCATCTTGTTCTGCGCATCGCTAAGGGTCCCCGAGTGACGCTGCTGGTGGTTACTGCCACCCTGTGTCCATTTTATGAAACAGCATGTCATTGTATGCTTCTTCATAATCTCCCAAATTCAATTCTATTAATTAGAATAAAATTAAATACAATTGCAATAAAAGGAGACAAACATTTATAATCTCAGCAAAAATGTATTTTGAAAGTGTCACATTTATAATTACTTGTCTTCTCCCTCCAATTAAAATGTATCAATTACGGTAAACATGTTCTATACCTATTCAGCTGTTCTAAATCAGATATAATTTGGTGCTTTTCGGTGGTTTTGTAAAGAAGTGGAAGAGCAGAGGTGATGTGCCCACATTTCGATGGAGAAGGAACTGAACGGTAGGAGGAAGTGGAAACAATTTGAAGGGGCAGTATATATAATGGGTGTGCCATAATACAGATCCCGAAACATATTTACTCTAAATATATTAGTTGAACAGTATTTTTACGTTCATCAACAATATTCAACAGAAAGAAAAGAAGCTATATCAAAATACAAAACAAACAAAATAATGAAAAAATGTCTCTAGTCTCTAATTAGCAAACACAAAGACAACTGTGTGAGATGAAATTGTTTGATTTTTCAGTGTAATATATCAGGAAACACAGGGAAATTGAATAACGCTACTTGACCATGTAGAACAAAATAGACTGGAAGAGAAAAAAATACATGTCTTCAATCGAGCCTCGCTTTTTACAACAGCTGTTCATATTTAAATATATATTATATAAATTAGACCTTTAAAAAGTATCGTTAAAAAAACTGTTCAAAGTGGGTACAGTACAGGCCAGGTAGTGCATCACTGAAGAAGGTAAAAAATGTCTGGTGGGGTCACACATTTTAAATTATATGCAAACAAATACTAAACATACAGTGCCTTGCAAAAGTATTCGGCCACATTTCAGGCTTCAAACATAAAGATATAAAACTGTGATTTGTTGTGAAGAAGCAACAACAAGTGGAACACAATCATGAAGTGGAACAAACTTTATTGAATATTTCAAACTTTTTTAACAAATAAAAAACTGACAAATTTGGTGAGCAAAATTATTCGCCCCCTTTACTTTCAGTGCAGCAAACTCTTTCCAGAAGTTCAGTGAGAATCTCTGAATGATCCAATGTTGACCTAAATGACTAATGATGATAAATAGAATCCACCTGTGTGTAATCAAGTCTCCGTATAAATGGACCTGCTCTGTGATAGTCTCAGAGGTCCGTTGAAAGCACAGAAAGCATCATGAAGAAAAAGGAACACACCAGGCAGGTCCGAGATACTGTTGTGGAGAAGTTTAAAGCCGGATTTGGATACAGAAAGATTCCCCAAGCTTTAAACATCCCAAGGAGCACTGTGCAAGCGATAATATTGAAATGGAAGGAGTATCAGACAACTGCAAATCTACCAAGACCCGGCCGTCCCTCTAAACGTTTTAAGCTCATACAAGCAGAAGACTGATCAGAGATGCAGCCAAGAGGCCCATGATCACTCTGGATGAACTGCAGAGATCTACAGCTGAGGTGGGCAAGTCTGTCCATAGGACAACAATCAGTCATATACTGCACAACTCTGGGCTTTATGGAAGTGTGGCAAAAAGAAAGCCATTTCTGAAAGATTTCCATAAAAAGTGTAGTTTAAAGTTTGCGACAAGCCACCTGGGAGACACACCAAACATTTGGAAGAAGGTGCTCTGGTCAGATGAAACCAAAATTGAACTTTTTGGCAACAATGCAAAAAGTTATTTTTGGCTTAAAAGCATTACAGCTCATCACCCTGAACACATAATCCCCACTGTCAAACAATGGGAAGATGGATGGAGCCAAATACAGGACCATTCTGGACGAAAACCTGGAGTCTACAAAAGACCTGAGACTGGGACAGAGATTTGTCTTCCAACAAGACAATAATCCATAACATAAAGCAAAATCTATGATGGAATGGTTCACAAATAAACATATCCAGGTGTTAGAATGGCCAAGTCAAAGTCCAGACCTGAATCCAATCGAGAATCTGTGGAAAGAACTGAAAACTGCTGTTCACAAATGCTCTCCATCCAACCTCACTGAGCTCGAGGTGTTTTGCAAGGAGGAATGGGCAAATATTTCAGTCTCTCGATGTGCAAAACTGATATAGACATACACCAAGCGACTTACAGCTGTAATCACAGCAAAAGGTGCCGCTACAAATTAATAACTTAAGGGGGATGAATAATTTTGCACGCCCACTTTTTCAGTTTTTTATTTGTTTAAAATGTTTGAAATATTCAATATATTTCGTTCCACTTCATGATTGTGTCCCACTAGTTGTTGCTTCTTCACAAAAAATTACAGTATTATAACTTTATGTTTGATGCCTGAAATGTGGCAAAAGGTTGAAATGTTCAAGGGGGCCAAATACTTTCGCAAGGCACTGTATATATATATTCACCAACACAGAAGAGAGCTTGAATAGAGATAAACCGGTCTTTACAGCGTGCGGTTATATAATGCAAAGCGTGCTTGAAACCGATTTGTTTTAGCTTCAAGTCTATTTCTTATCAGCGCAAAACGTTTGAGACAAGCTGATAATTCAATAATTATAAAAAACTGTACATAGAATAATTCTAAAATCCACACTGCACCGGCTGAAATGTTTGCTATTGTATTTGAATATAACATAATAGAAAAAATATATCTAATGCCTGTGCTGAACCACAATGTAGATCCAGAAAAAATATTTGCTCCGAATTTGTTAGTTGAACATCTTTTTTAAACATTCAAATTCTATAGAGCCCATAAAATTACGAAAATACAACAGCATAAAAAAAATAAAACAGCACTTTCTGATTGCGGCGTTAGTTGAATTTCGTTTTTACTTTCTACATCAACAAAATAAAACAGAAAAAAAAGTATTATCTCTGAATGAAGTAAATGTGGTGGATTTTCATTCTTTAGACTTAATAATAATCATTCTATAAAGGCAAAAAATATATGAAATTAGGCTATACTACATCTTGTGCTATATATATATTTTTTTGTATTCTACTTTTATATATTACCATCAAAAACAACAAATCTCCATGTAATTAATCTGTTTGGAGATTGTTTTACCTAGGCTTGTAAAAACACAATAGAGATGATGCTCTTGATCGCTGGATGCAGTGATGGCTTGTCTGGAGGCTGCAGAGGAGAGAGCGGTTTTTAATGAGGGTGATTCGTATGCTAATGACGCTGATGGGCGTCAGCAGTTTGCGGCTATAGGTAGTTTGGAAAGCCTGGCGGTTCTAGTGTTACTAAATGGCCACCTAGCCTATATGTGTTCATGCATGTCATATAGCTTCAGACCAAATGATGATACATTGGGACACTGTTCGTTATCGACGTGTACAAAACACAGTCTGAGTATGTAAGCTACTGACTTGTTTCCAACACCTAGCTATGACATTTTATTTATATCCACAACCAATACATGTTTCATGTTTCCTATTTGTCATTGTATATGGTGTTAACAGTGTTACAATGAATGTTTTGTTTAAAAAAGAATGCTCGTTTTAAAAGGTTTGTAGCTAATTTCTAGTTATTGGCCCTGTTTCTGTAAGATCAAAAGCTAATCACTATCGGTAAAGAAACAGTAAATAGCTAACCAGCTGGCTTAAGACCAAGTCACTCAATCAGGGTATAGACCTCGAGGTACGGTTGGAGCCTGCTAGCAAGATGTAGCCTTTATTGTTTGTGTACATTCTTGGATGAACGCAATGTAAAACTAAAAATAATAATTAAAAGAATATTGTTATGTCTGTATGAATTCTCTCTTTGACTATTCGCGTGTGCACAATTCACGTGTAACACTCTCCAGAAAATATTTCTGACCAGTTTTTGTATGTATCTGTCTTATTATTTTTACTATCAGTTTTATTTGTTCCTTACATATTCAACATTTGTGCATCTCATGTCAATATGCCTTGTCTATAGTTATTTGAGTTCGTTTTTATTGTCTTTTATTATTATAGATCACCCAGTCCAACTCAGGATAGAACAGACAACTTCTTTGCCCTTCCCCCCACTTTCTCTGAGACTTTCACTGATCGAATTGGTTTAAACAGCTCCCCCTAGAGATACCACCTGTTTCTTTGTAACTATATGCCTAGGCTTACCCCCGGCACTCTAACTTTACTATAAACTTATCTGCCCATAGGGCAATTAATATATTTCACTCTTCTTAAAAATCCACTCTCTTATTCACTCTCCCCAATGCTCTAAACGTCCAATTCTTAATGCATTTTTCCACATTATTATACTGCTCTTACACTGCTCCTCAGGAGATATTGAGCCAAACCCTGGCCCGGTAGCACATAATGCCATCCCACCCCCCAGGGGCTCTCTTATACAGACTTCTGTAATATTAAAAATCACATTAACATCAGAAGCTTACTTCCTAAATTGGATCTATTTACTGCCCTTGTACAATCAAACAACCCTGATATCCTAGCTGTGTCTGAATTCTGGCTCGGGAAATTCACCAAACTCAGAAGTATAAATCCCTAACTACAAGATTTATACCATGAAGATAGAACTACCAAAGGAGGTGGAGTCATACTCTATTGTAAACAGGCACTACAATGCTCTGTTATTTTATCCAAGTCTGTGCCAAAAGAATTGAACTTTTAATTTTTAAAATCACCTTTTCCAGAAATACAGTTGTATGCAAAAGCTTAGGCACCCCTGACAATTTCCATGATTTTCTCTTATAAATAATTGGGTGTTTGGATCAGCAAATTCATTTTGATCTATGAAATAACTGAAGGACACATTTATGTTTTGGTAGTGAAATGAAGTTCATTGGATTAAGAGAAAATGTGCATACCGTAATTCCTCAAATAAAGCGTGGTCAACACGGACAAAAAAAGGCCGGGGGAATATTACGTGTGGATAATCTCCTATAGGTGCCTTACATATAATGTGCATTCCAGTTAAGCGTAATGTACATTTCTATAACTTTAATAGATAATGGTACTTCTGCTCCTGCGAGCTGCTGCTCCGTAGGTTTTTGTTCCAAACCTAATTTAGCACAAGTAACACTACTCACTACCAGTTTGAAACGCTAACTCAGGGTAGTCGCAGCTCGGGTTGGACGGTACATTTACGGAATGCCAGCTCGCGAGAGCAGGAAATAGTATCGCTAAGTATAATTGTCCTACGGATATTTCAGTCAATGCGGCTGTATGTTTTACTCAGCTTGGTGTTGTTTATATTAATGTACAGGTAGATGGCAGTAACTACATTGGAAATAACATGGCTCCCATTCAGTGCAAGCGATTGAATCTTCAACAACTTTTTTCAACTACGTATTGGATTTAGAACGGTTACAAGAAGTGTTGAGATTGCAATATCAACGTAATGTAGCAATTAAAGGCAAACTGGAACAAGGATTTGTGCACCCTTGTCATTTTGTTGATTTGAATACATGTAACTACCTAGCACTGATTATTTGTTACACAATTGGTTTGGTGAGTTCATTAACCTCTTCATCCTCAGGGTCCCTGGTACCGGGGACCTTTTCGCGCACGTCACATACATTGGTTAATTATATATTGTAAACCTGTGCGAAACCTGTCATGTTATATACTGCTAGAACGACAATGATCTCATCTGTACATCTATCCAAACTGTTTTTGCCAAAAGCAAATAATAAAGATGCATGGATTGCATAAAGTTGCAACAACAAAATTGACTACCGCATTTTCGGCACTGCTGATGCAACATATAAGTGATCAATAAACAAACATTTCACAACGTAGCTATGAAAGCAATACAGCTTTTTGAGAAAGATGCCAAGCTATTTGTTCTAGCCCTAACAGGCACGAAAAAGTCTAGCAATATATCAGCAAAAACTATTTCACATTTTAAAATAACAACTTTTCCCTATATTGTATGATTTTCTATTGTGAAACGTGGTTTCTGGTCAACTATTTCCACTAGGCAAGTTATTTCAATGCCTTATAGACATTCTGGATTAGTTTAGGCTTCTATACACTGTAATACGAAATCACACTGGTTTGAACTTGACTGCTAGTAGGTGCTCAAAGCAAAACATATGGTCTCTCTCCCCACCTACTGTAAAAATGAAGTAACACATCATCCTAAGCTGTTTCCCATGAGATTCTGGTGATAAAGACCTTTCCGTCGAGTGGTCACATGTTAAAATTGACCGACCAGGGGTGCGTTTCCCGAAAGCATCGTTAGCCAGCTATGGTCGCAAGTTCCGTCGTTACTAAAATAGTCCAACGATTTAGTGTTTCCCGAAACCATAGTCCAAACGAACATTCGCAATCTGCATCGCAAACTTGTGTGGTTGTAACGACAGCTCTTGACCTGTGGTTAGAAGCATAGTTCCTTGTTAGTTTGTTGTGTCGACGTCATTGATTTCGCAGCAGCTGGGATATGTGTTCTATTCAGACCTATCAACCCTATAGCCTATTTTTCTAAGCTTTCACCATCCACTGTAAGTGATTTGGATGACTTAAAGTCAAGGTGGTCAGGTTTTACACTATTTGCTTTTATTACATATTATTTGAAACAATACAATAGCGTGAAAATCGCAATTATTCTCCCTTCTACGTGCTGCAGCCCTCCGTTTTGTCACACTTGCGAAGTCCGTCCACGTTTTTCTAACTTCTTCTGGGCTGCGCTCATAACCATAGCCAGCAGCATTTATTTTTTGGGTGATTTCTTCCCAGGATTTTTTTATCACCATTTGTAACACAATTTTTCAGCTTTGAAAATAGCTGGATTTTATTATACTCTAACCTCCTCCAAAAGAACTGTATCTTCATTTTTTGAAAATTGTGGTTGTCGTGTCATTTTCAGACAGGTCATATGAACACATAGCTGTATGGCAAGGGGACTTAAATAGGTAGGCTAATGATCTTAAGCAAAGTATACAACATGTGTCCACAATATAACTATCACAGTGTTTTTAAAACCCATCATTTATTTTCATTTTAATTGTGCTGATCTATCAATATTCAATAAGAAATTAGTAAATATAAAATTGTGAAATTAATAGTTATGGATTTTGGGATCAGAGAAGACAACATTGTGTTTATATGTATATATTTTATTGTGCAAACAATAAATGTTGAGTTGTTAACGTAATTACTCCACATCGTCACTAAGAAAGTGCAGTCGAAAAGAGAAAATAACCACATTTACAGCAGGTGGCCATATGTGCTCATAGCACCAGTCCGCCATTAGCTCGAAGAAGAAGAAGAACGTCATAATGACAGCTCCAACCAATGTGGTTCAAACCATGGATCTGCGACACAGGTACCATGGTTTCGGGAAACAGTAGTGACCAGCTAGTTGATTTCTTTAAAGATGCATCGTACTATGGTGGTTAAACCAGCGAGTTGCATCGTTGTACAGGAAACGCACCCCAGATCAGGAAATATTCAAACGCATATCTGCTCAAAATAAGTTCTCTGCGTTGTTCAGTTACGCACGGTTTGCGCATTATGCTAGTAGTGCTCTCTGGTTTTAACGGATTACAACATAATTTCTCATCATGGCAGGTTCTAGCAAGAAATATTCAGTTATAGAGGCCTTGGTACTACTAGCAAAGGAAAACTGGAATGTAAATATTCTCCCTGACTAAGAATCTGACGATTCCATTGGAGTTACAAGACAAACCATTTCAACAACAACATGAAACAACATGAAACAACTGAGCACCTGTACACCCCAAATGCCGCATCAAAAGTGTATGTAAGTATATGTTATGTTGTTATTTCATTATATTTATTATGTCTTTACATAAACATGTTATCATTTATTACTTCAAATACTGTTGTACTGGTGTATTGTATGAGCACACAACTAGTTAGCCACTAAGCTAAGCTAAGCTAAGCAATGTGCATTCCTGCATAATGGTCATTGTATTATGTTTTGTTATGCTACCGGTTCCACACAAAAGCCCATACACTAAGTGAACACATTTATTACTGTATTATTTTTACATTTAGTCAAAATAACATGCAATATGTTTGTTTTATTTATATAAATATATATACATATGTGTATATTTATGTCTACATTTTAATGTGTATATTTATGTGTATACTTATATAGGTATAATGTGTGTACACAAAAAAATAATGTTTTGAGACATTTTTTTTTTTGACATGTATTGTAACGCCCAAACAGTGAGGCTGGCGTTTTCAGACTCATGAACTAAGAATGGACTCCTTTACTTCTAATATGACGAAGTGTTCTTGTTGTATTCAGTGCGAATTGCATGGTGTTTTGTGTTCTGTGTTGTATGTGTATATTGCTTTAAGGCTGACAGTTCCTCCAGTTAAGCAGTTCCTAGTCCGATCCAGGTTGTGTTAGTAATATGCAGGTCTGGTTAATTGTGATTACGTTCAGCTGTGTTGCAATTAGGTGTTGGTGCTTTTGTATAAAGAGGGCTGCTTAAC
>JACXGM010037878.1:0-10981 GCA_016801145.1 Umbra pygmaea
CACTACTCAACTCTTGATTGGCCAACAGTGCGCGAGATGCAAATATATTTACCCATGTAGCAAATAGCAAAACGTATGCAGGATGTTAAGTTTTACAATGCGATTTTTTTCTTCAATCATTCCTTTGCAGTGGCCCGATCGGGACAGTGAGTTGCTAGTCTAACTGTCCCAACGTTACTTTTTACTGGCCCCGGGCCATAGGGCCATCGTTATTGTCGAGCCCTGAAAATACATATTTTAAGAAATAACTTCATTGTTTTTTGAGGTCATACCACACGATATCCAAATGTGGCAACTACATTCCAGCTGTTAAAAAGGTTGTTTTTTTTCAGTATGTAAGAGAGTTACAAACCTGCTTCCTCACTCCATGGGTCCTTGGAAAACTAGTATATGATTCAACTTCCTGTCTTTGAATGGATTTCAATGTCAAAGTCCCAAAGTGGTCATTTCTTGATGGTTGCACCACATGATAATACACAAAATTGACATTATCTGACAAAGTTTGTTCGTATATTATGATGGACATATACATACAAATGCTGTGTTATTTAGTACAGGGTTATAAAACCCTTTGGAAATCATGCTAAATTGGGAAAAATAATAATATGAGAAGATTTAGGGTAATTTCAAAGAGATTTTCAAGAGAGCAGTCATTGCCAGACGGTCGCACCACATGATATTTTGACACTTTAAATAACAGAAAAATAACAAATAACTAATGGTTTTTGAAATGTTAAAGAGAGGAAATATGTAGAAGAGGTACTACACATACATGGTATTTTTCTGTACATTAAAACCTTAACTGAAAGAAATGCAGTCGGAGAGAAAATGTAAGCGTCACGTCATTGACCCATTTGCAAATAAATTGGTTGTAGTCTGAAATACAAATATACATTTTGTTCTATCTCTGCCAAAGAATTGCTATTAGGACATATCAAAATATTTTTTTTATTGTCAATATAAAATTACAAAGCAGTAAAAATCAAACAAAGATACACACAACACTTATGGCAGGTTGTGGGAGACAATGTGAGAATGAAACAAAGTGAATGTATCAAAGGCTATGTGCATAGAGATGCAGACAGTTCAGAATTAGTACCATTCACCAGCCAAATGCTGGTAAAATATGCAGGTGGCTGGTAGATTTGCTTCCCTCACCAGCCTAAAAAACTAAAGTAATTTATTGAGTGGCTGGTAAAATTTGAACATTTACTAGACGTTTGGCTGGTGGATAAAAATTTTAATTGGATGCAGAAATGCCCCACCTGGACAATCAGTGGCCACACCTGGCAAATTCAGATTCAAATGCTTGTCATGTACATGCTACATAAGTGACGACAAGAAGCAAAGAACAAGGTTTTACTTTTAGTCTAAGCATAGGCTTATATTTTGCTGGTGTTGGAGGTATTGGGTCCTTGGCGATTCCCACCTTCTGTTCTTTTTCTGAAATGCAAAGCAACACATTGAAGCATTTTGCTTATGTCGAATTAATGTATATATAATGTGTTAACAAACGTTATTTCTACTGGTATACAACTTCGATGATATACTATGTGAAAGTAGCAATTCCATAGAAGTGCTGCATTTAGACTATTAGCGTTAGTACAATTTCTGCAGAAGAGACAGTAGGTAAACTGTATGAAAGTAAACTGTATGACATGTCTCACTTATTAGAAACAGTGGTTGCAGCAACATTATATAATATCACTCCAATACATAGCTTCAAATTGTAGTTATGGCACATTAGTAGAACATGCGTGCCAATGTTGAACGTTTGATGTACAGTAGCGAACAATAATATAAAACATAAGAATGTATTCGGCTACAGAGCTCAAGGTCTAAAAAGAATATCTTACCTGATATTGTGAGTGCATTTTCTATCTCACGCCAGAGTTGTTTTTTACCTTGTCTGTTTACATCCATCGGTGTGTTTGGTCTGTACAGTGTACAGTAGTAGTTAACTGCTCTGGTCACTTCCGTCTTTCTTTGAGCACTGATTTGCTAGCAAAATCCTAAAAACAATGAAGAAGAAGCTAGCTGTACAGCCAATCAGAGTGGTCCCTGTCACCACCCCCACAGACCGACGGCTAGGGAAGCGGCGTCGGGCACCTGAAAAAAGGCCAACGGAGACCAACGCACCACAATGGTGAGGGACACACCGAACAGGCTAGAGCGACGGTCGGTCACCGTTAGCCCAACTAGTCCAAACGACCAACTATCGCCTTGGTGTGTTCGCCCCTTTACAACAAGCGGTGGACATTTATTTTGAAAAGGGAAAAGCAAGCTAGCATACGTACTACCGGCACATCCGGGAACTTTACTGTTAATTTCGTCACCGCCCCTTTATGGGGGAAGATTAACTAGACAGGTCAATACAGAAAGTCGTTTTTCTACAATTTCTTACACTATGTCATCACTAAATTCACTTCTGAGAACATTTGATGTGAGAAATCAACTGTGTAGATTTCAAATATTGGCATTTTAACGAAAATCTATGGCGAATCGTAAATGTGCTCAAACGTTTTCGGAAGTGAGAATCTCATAACACAAGCGCCTGTGGGTTTAAGTTAGCTAGCGAGCCAACCCTGTTTTATACCTTAACATTTATATCTACTTCACCACTATTGAAGTTAAGTGCTGATTTAAGTTAACTTTATAAGATAATATACGTACATAGTCAGAGAAAAACGCTAAAATAGCATATTGCCGTTCTGAAAAAGCCTGGCTGTTATCTTCAATAATTGTCGTTATGTTTGGGTACTGCAGACCACATCTGTGCTGGGGGTATTATTGCGCAATACCAGCTAGAACACATCATCTCAAACTGTCAGCAGCGTTCTGTGCACTTGTCACCTTGTGTGTTCATTCTTCCAAGAACAACTAGCAAGAGCGTTCTCCCAAAGTACGTAAGTCCGTTCTTTGCATTCTTGGTTTTGATAAACAGCCTCTGACTAGACTTCAATACAAAATAGCAGCACAAAACAATGTCCGTACTCAGCCGGCAGGCGTGAATAACTTACGAAATCACTAATATGTCAAGTAATTATATGTCCACCCTGCTTGCTATAGAGCATGAAAGATACATAAACAAACTTAATTTGGTCCATTTAAAAACATGTAGCTTTGTTCTCCCCGTGTCAAATTGGTGTAACAACCCGACCCAGTGGCCAGAGTTGTCTTACCCGGACATTTACTCGTACCTCATCGAGTCACCAGGTGTTAAGCCAGTGAATGATTTTACTTCTTTTTTTAAGGTAAACAGCTTTAAGTGTATATATTATGTATATATTATGTATATATTATGTCTTTATATTTAGAGTACTGAGTACACTTTTCTGGACAGCAATACAAATAAACTGTAGCCTATGTTTAAGGTTGCATGCTTGTAATCACAAGACACTGATGTTAGCTATGATTATGCCAATAAAAGTAAAATACTTGCGTACCTATTTCCACTCATCCCCTGTTATCACGCATTTACATGTCACTATATATTAATTTCTTAGGCCTACCTGATATGAAATGTTGTCCACAGACATATGTGTGTGGAGATGCAGTCTTCTCGACGGTATAGTACAGCTAGCTGCAGCCATAATTGCCTTCTTTCTGGAAATTTCTTTTTACATGGCAAAATAATGAATTTCAAATTTGTTTTTTTTCTAACATTATTGGTGCACCCAATCAAACAACAACTCTTTGGCATGTTGTAGTTAGTCCACTTTCTCGATCCGATACTGTATACATACTGTCATTGATTGTATGGCGGTTTGTTATTCCCCCATAAGTGGGCGTGAATCTGTTCAGAGGCATTCTATGACGTAGCGCCGGTTGTGCGTATAGAGCATTTAGCAAGTGTCCCGCTTATTGTTGCTAGCTTCACAGATTCCACTAGCTACGTTTGTTCATCTTTCAATAGTTTGTTCGTAAAAAAAAAGGATCTGTAAGCAAGTAAATGAAGATGTGATTTAAGAATCGAACTAATAAATGTTGATTCAAAGTTTTAACATGATGTTTGTACATTCATAGATCTAAATTCACACGTACGTTTCATGTTTTACGCTTGGCTTTTCTTATGATGACAACAATTTTCGTATGGATTTTCTTACGAACCTAAGAATACGTACGGTTAACCTTTTGACAGGTATATCGCTCCTTAGCTTTGTACACCATCACAATGGATTTGAAAATACAATTTTTTGTGTGAACCGTGTAGTAATTACTGTACAACCATTGTTATATATAGCCCCACAGTTTAGGGGCTCAAAACTAATTGGACAAACGAACATAATCATTAATTAAATTGTAGGATTTAATACTTGGATTCAAATCCTTTGCAAGTAATGAATGCCTGAAATCTGGAAGCCTTAACATAACCAGATGCTCAGTTTCTTTCCTGCTGATGCTCTTTCAGTCCTTTAGTTTTGCCCTCAACTAGTAAAATACATTGGAGGTCAGGTGATTGAATTGGCCATTGAAGAACATTCCACTTCTTTGCCTTAAAAATATTGGATTGCTTTTGCAGTATGCTTTGGGTCATTGTCCATCTGTACTGTGAAGTGCCGTCCCTTGGGTTTTGTAGCATTTGGCTGAATCTGAGCAGATAATATAACCCTAAACCAGTTGCGATTACTTTAAGACTGCAAGGGAAGCTCGGCTTCCCATAAAATAAAAAAAATGAATGGTCAAATATGTACTATTGTGTTAACATTTTATTGATAAAAAATGTGTTAGAACACATTTATCTCAAAGAAGAGTTCGTTCAGAATCAGCTACATATAGCTGGTCGACTGACTCGATTACCTTCTCATACATTTCCGTAGCGTCACAGTCATTTCCCTGTTGAAGCTTGGTGTCCATGGACTTGAATTGGGATGATTTGAACAGTTTTTTTTGGTGCTTCGAAACTAGACGGTCATTGGTTAAATGCTGTGATTATGTCCCACCCACGGGCGCTCAGTGTCTCTGGGGGTGAATGGAGTGGACCGGCCGGGAGGCCAAGCTTCTGTATGATTATTGGAGGGTCTGTCGAAAGACTGCATAACGTTTTGATTGACAGCGATTTTGTAATATAAAAAGTTGCCAATGCTATTCGAACTCAGTCTCATTGCAGATTTTGCATGTGTAGTTCAAAGACAAACTGCTGCAACCTATTTCTTGGTATTTGCTTGGTGATATTGCTAGCCAATTATCATCATACTTTCCATACAATTATAAACGACATTCCTTGTTTCAGTTTAACCTAATTCCCACATTTCCTCCTTGAAGTTTAAAGTTCAAGTCCTGTATTCAGATCAGGACTTGCAGGGTAACAGGGCAAAGCTGTGTGATTACTTGGTGTTCCTTAAAGACATGGAGTTGGACAGTGCATTGCCTCAGCTTTACAAACTGTTCTCATTAGTTGCAATAATTGGAGCTACATCTACAGGTGTAGAAAAGAGCTTTTCTTGTTTAAAGCGGCTCAAGTCCTTCACCTGTAACACAATGGGCCAAGGCTGTTTAAGCAGCCTAGCTCTGCTGGCCATTGAGAGGAAACTCTATAATAATAATAATTATTATTATTATAAGTTGGTACGACAGGGTCACAGAGCATTTTCTTGAAAAGGAATGTAGGACCTTCCCTTTTCCATATATTTACCTTTCCTTCATTCTGGTACAAGTTTATCTTTGTCTCATCTTTCAATAGGGTTTTTGTTCCAGAATGGGACAGTACTGATGTCCATGTTCCTGTGTTCTGTTTTGTTTTCAGTTTTAAGTTTAGTCTTGCTAGGTTCTTGTGTTTTCCCTTGCATTATGTATGCCTTTGTGTTCTCCCTCATTCCTATGAACGCATCCCTACTCCAGCTATTCTTCATCCTGATTCTCCTTGAACGCATCCCTCAAGACAGATTCCAATCACCCTGTATTCAGATCACCTGTTCCTTGTTACACTCTGTATACCTGTCCTTCTGTGTTCCTCATTGTGAGATTGTCCTACTTAGTGCTTGTTCCCTGAGCTGCCTAGTTTGGAGTATTTCTACCTTGACCTGTTTTTGCCTTTGGACCTTGTTTTTGGAATTTAGATTTTGTACCTTTGCCCTGTGATATTCAGTGTTGTCAAACTCTGCCTGCCTGCTGACCATCCATTTATTCCTGGTATCATATGTATGCATAACCCAGTGTTCCAGTTAACTGGTCCGTGTACTGAACTATTTATTTTTAATTAAATCACATTATTGTATTTTTCCCTGTGTCTGGGTCTTTTTCCCTTCTGGGCTACTGGGTATTGTTACAGATACAATGTTTTCTTGCAAACTCTAATCTGGTCTTCCTGTTTTTCAGGCTTACTTGTTTAGATCTTGTGGAAAACCCTTTGTATTTACTCTGGTGAAGTCTTGATTGTTTGCTTTGACACAGATATGCCTACCACCTAGACCATGTTCTTGATCTCACCAACTGTTGTGAAGATTTTCTTTCTCACCAGGGAATTCAGTATTTTGTCATCAACCATAGTTGTTTTCCTTGGTCTCCCAGGCCTTTTGGTGTTCCTGAGCTCACCAGTGCATTTAAAAAATGTACCAAATAGTTTATTTGCCACACCTAATGTTTTGCTATCTGATTTTTCATCCTAACGATGGCTTGCATTACTGGTGGTGAATTTAATGGTGAACAGGAACAAATTTAATTTGCAAATGCCGAACTAATGACAAAATGACACAACTGGCCATGGAAAATCTGAGCATTCACTTCCCATACAGTTGACCTGATTTGGATGTAAATAACCTCAAAGTAAATGTGAAAGTCTGAACCTTAAGTGCCTATTCAGTATTTAATTTCAACTCCAATATGCTATGGTAGACAACTGAAATAATGATAGTCAATTTAATGTGCAAATAGTTATGGAGCTGACTGTAAATATTCTCACAAATACACACACATACGCAGGGAATGGTGTGACTACTACCATAGATTGAAACATGTTATGGCGCAGATGGCTCAGTGGTTAGGGAGTCAGACTTATAGTCAGAAGATTGCCAGTTCAATTCCCGACTGAGCTAAATGTCATTGTGTCCTTGGGCAAGACACTTTACCCTAATTGCTCCCAGGTTGTTGCTGTAAATAAGAAATTGTTCTTAGTCAACTTACCTGGTTAAATAAAGGTTAAATAAATAAATAAAATAACATGTATTTTTCACAGGACACATAAGCAACACCATGTCCTGGACATTTCAGCTGACAGTCCTTGTCCTACAAGGGTTTGTCACTCTTTTAAAAGGTAAGGCACTTTTCTCCTTACCCACACACCAAGCCCTCTCTGGCCTCAGAAAAAAAGTTTTTCTCAAGTTAAACAAATGCATGTGTAAAATCTATGGATGTTATCATTACTAAATTGTGGTGTCAACATGTTTACCTCTAGCTACAGTATAATGTTATTAATAATCACTTTTCCCAGGCAGTTGCACCAAAAAAACAGTCACACATCTTTCTGGGTGTAGTTTTTTGACCTCATCTACATTCACTGAATACAAAAAATTTGCAGACTTTTTAGTTTTGCACACAATTTGTTTTCCTAATTGAACTAATAATATAAAGTATTTAATTATTTTTATATGTAATGCTCATTAACATCCAAACTACAATACCTTTTTGGTGTCATTAGAATCAAAACATAATTGGATCTCAATTATTGTCTTTCTACAGCTTCACCAGAAACTTGTGACACCTACAACTTATTTGGGTCTTCCACCACTGTCCCTTTGAGTTACAAAGCCTCCAGAAATGATGAAATTATTTGGAAACACAATGGCAGTGTAATATTTAAAAGAAAAAATCAGAAATATCTACCAGGGAATAAAGACGACCTCTCTACTGATGGGTCACTTAAGCTGAACAGCCTAAAGTTTTCAGATGGAGGTACCTATAATGGAGAGGTTTTCAGAGATGGCAAGAGCCTCAGAACAACAACCTTCCGTGTGTGTGTGCAGGGTAGGTACTCATTCTCTCATTCACTATAGCCAAGATTAGTAGCAAAACAATATACAATCTTTACCATTAGATACTCTGGCAGCTAAATATTCATTTCTCTACAGAGAAGATCTCCAAGCCCAAAGGATCATTCAACTGTTCTCCTTTGAATGTCATAATGACCTGTAATGTAACCAGCACCAACACAGTGTCCTTCAGTTGGAAAAAGAATGGAAATGTCCAAATTGGAAAAACAGAAACTGTTACCATCCTTCTGAAAGATTTAAAAGATTCTGACACCTTCACCTGCTCTGTAGCCAACGAGGTCAGCAATAAGACAAGTGACATCATCAAGCCAACATGTAAAGGTATTGTTCAAGAGCTATTTCAATCATCTTTTCATTTCTGGCCCATTATTGTCCTTAATTTTGTTGGGTCTCACTCACCAGCCTTAAATATCCTACACCCTTCTCATCATATATTAATTTAACTAAACAAATAAGTAACTTACAAACCATGGCAAAGCAATATAAGTCTTAACTCAGGATCCAACGTTAACTTTTTTCTCACTGGCCCTTTCGACTCAGTTGGTCAAACATTTACTGGCCCGACTTAAATTTGCCAAAAAATAAGAAAATCTGTGTTTCTTTGCATAAATGCAGGGTTCATTGTTTGTGTGTAACCAAAGAACGACATCACATTAATGTATTTTCCCTCTCCACAGCATGGTAGGTGTAAAAATAATAATTAATATTGCCCAGCCCTAAGACACATGTACAGAGATAAATGTTGTGCATTCCATACTAAGTGCGGCTGAGTTCAGAAGTTTTGGGAAGTTCCTGATTAAGAACAAAATGACCAATAACGGGAGTTCATTAGTAACCATTGATCTAGGATATGAATAGAAAGAATAGAAAATGATTCTTTATGGTAACTAGTTAGTTAAAACCCATTACCTGGTCATACTCTTCACTGAACAATTACGGGACTCTCCTAATAAAGGAGAGTCCATCACCTGAGCTATTTTTATAGATTTTCGTAAAGCCTTTGACACAGTAACCCATCAGATTTTGCTTAACAAACTTCACTCTTTTAATTTTTCTTCATCAGTGATGGTAATGCTTTCTTCGTACTTGACAAACAGGTTGCAAGCTGTCAAAATTAACCATGTAACATCTCAACCTCTAGCTTGTGATATGGGCGTTCCACAAGGCAGTTTTCTTGGACCCTTACTTTTTCTTTTATACATCAATGATCTCCCTCAAGTGTGTAAAACTTCAAAATGTCTACTGTATGCTGATGATACTGTGATTTTTCTTTCTGATTCAAATCCTGATATCATAAATCTTAAATTATCATCCGATCTTCAATCCTTGCATGACTGGTTGATAAAGAACCATTTGACCATCAATACCAAGAAAACTGAATGTATGTATTTTCACTCACCAAGAAAAAGTCTTTCTTTTACTAATTTTATCACCTTTGCAAATCAAGATCTTGTTGTTACAAAGACTTACAACTATCTTGGCGTGTGACTTGATTCACACCTTACATACCGTGAACACATTTGTAACCTAACAAAAAACTGAATCAGAAACTTTTTGTATATAACAAGATTAGACCATATCTTTCCTCTTCCGACTCTGAAACCTATTTACATGCAATAGTGTTTTCAACACTGTCGTACTGTCTTCCAATTTGGTCCCTTACAACTAAGGAAACTATTGAACCAATAGCACGTCAATATAATCGAGCACTTAAAATCCATAATAATCTTCCAAAGTGGTCACATCTGTAATGATCACTCCAAATGTGAAAGAGAACAATGTTTATTTTTACATAAGGAATGACTGTCCAAGGAAATAAGGCACAGAATAAGCCTATACAAAGCAGAGGTCAGACTGGAATAGCTAATAACTGGCTAAGGTACAACAGGGCAATCCACAGACAGAATAATCCTAGACAAGGCAGAGGTCAGACCGGAATAGCAAATAACTGGCTAAGGTACAACAGGGAAATCCACAGGCAGAATACTTTCAAAAACAAGGTAGAGGTCAGACCGGAATAACAACACATGAATGAATAGAACGCTCAGTAATAAGACTTTTGTACTTACAATACCTTGCAAGGAGACTATAGATGTGTGTGGCTTATATACAGAGAGAGTGTGCGCAGGTGAATGGAATCAGGCTAATTGTGTCCGGGTATGGAAAATGTAGTTATTTAGAGACCTGACTAGGGACGCTGTAGTCCACAGGAAGTAGAACTGGTGTATGGGAATCGTAGTTCTGAGCGGGATGGAATAGGGAAGTGGCAGTGTCCAGGGAAGGGGAACTGGGGAACGTTACAGAACCCCCCCCCCCAAGGCGCAGCTCCAGAGGCGCCAAAAGGAGGGCATGCCACAGGACACCAGGCGGCCGAAGAACCAGGCAGGTGACCGCAGCAGCAGAAACCAGGCGGGCGGAGGCACCCCAGGGCGAAGCCGTCGAGCTGACAGGGCTAGAGGACGGAGCCACGGCGGGCCGGAGGGCGGAGGCAGCAGCAGCGGACCAGAGGGACGAAGAAGCTCTGGAGGGCCGGAGGACGGAAGCAGCAGCGACGGACCGGAGGGACGAAGAATCAACGGTGGGCCGGAGGACGGAGGCAGCAGCGACGGACCGGAAGGACGAAGAAGCTCTGGAGGTCCGGAGGACGGAGGCAGCAGCGACGGGCCGGCAGGATGAAGTAGCAACGGTGGTCCGGAGGGCGGAGGCAGCAGCAGCGGACCAGATGGACGAAGAATCAATGGAGGTCCGGCCGAGCAAGGGAGAAGCAGAAGCCGAGGCGAAGGCGGACCAGGCACCGGAACCCCAGCAGACACAGGAAACTGCAAAAACACAGCACAAACAGACACAGACAGACAGACAGACACAGACACAGGGGCAGACACTGGCACTGGGAGAGTAGCGGGACATGGCACTGGGAGAGGAGCGGGACATGGCACTGGGAGAGGAGCGGGACATGGCACTGGGAGAGGAGCGGGACATGGCTCTGGGAGAGG
>JACXGM010037879.1:0-10980 GCA_016801145.1 Umbra pygmaea
TATGACACATTAACAAGTCATGAATTCATGTTACTTTATATGTAATTAATGATGAGTTAGCAATAACGTGCCCCCCCCCCAAGTACAGTCATGACATTATGATACATTAACAAGTCATGAATTCATGTTACTTTATACGTATGAATTAGTAATAATCTGTACAATCAAACAGTCATAAGTCATTATCTACAATACCAAATAACATCAAGGAAGGTGATTTTTATTTTGCACCAGTATATCCAAGATAATGATAACTTTAACATACATATTCACAAGCATGTTAAAAAAACAACTTCAAACAGTAAAAGACAACTTTTATTTAACAGTCTTTTAAACAGCAGTTAACTTTGCATCTGCAATATAATTATTTTCTCTTATTTTGTCTGCTTGGCATTGAAGCACAGGTTACATCCACATTTGGATAACATGAAGCCATATAATCTTCAAAGGTCTATTTTCACATAAATGTGTTATCACATATTAGTTTATCAAAAACAAACATTTTCCCTTTAAATCACATGTCATCTTTGTCCTCTCATCAAAAGAGCATTTTTGTAATAACTGTACATTTTATAAGTGTTCATTTTATACAACAGAATAAATCTCATTTGCAGTTAAGCTGTATTACATTTACACTATAAGAACACAAACTTTAATAATAAACATATCTGACTTATATCAGCTGAAACGGTATCTTTGTCTATCATTAACGTATGCGCCCTTAACCAAGGATGCAGCAGTAACTGGTCTTACTTGGTACAGATTAGCATTAACTTCCTATCCTTGAATATTGTACACACTCAGCTGTTTTACACACACACACAGTAATAACACACAAATGCCCCGGAGCCCCAAGGATTAAACAAAATAAACAATTTATGCTTAAATCCGCCGCCATTTTTATTAACTACGTACAGTCAGATTTAGCTAGCTGTTTACACACTTGACCTACTTTTCTCAACTACGTACAGTACCGTCAGACTTAGCTGTTTACACACTTGACATACTTTTAGCTCTCAGAACACACATCACCGGGGATTCATATTAGCTTATAAACATCTATAGTCACATAAAAGGTGTGTAACTAACCTGGAGATATTAGATAGAAACCAGCGACGCAGGAGAACAGTTACTAAATTCTCCATTCATTCGGATTATGAGCTCATCTTGTTCTGCGCATCGCTAAGGGTCCCTGAGTGACGCTGCTGGTGGTTACTGCCACCCTGTGTCCATTTTATGAAACAGCATGTCATTGTTTGCTTCTTCGTAATCTCCCAAATTCAATTCTATTAATTAGAAAAAAATAAAATACAATTGCAATAAAAGGAGACAAACATTTATAATCTCAGCAAAAATGTATTTTGAGAGTGTCACATTATGTAATTACTTGTCTTGTCCCTCCAATTATAATGTATCAATTACGGTAAACATGTTCTTTACATATTCAGCTATTCTAAATCAGATATAATTTGATGCTTTTTGGTGGTTTGTAAAGAAGTGGAAGAGGAGAGGTGATGTGCCCGCATTTGGATGGAGAAGGAACTGAACGGTAGGGGGAAGTGGACACATTTTGAAGGGGCAGTAGTAGTGGCCCAAAACAAAAAGCAAGAACACAAGACTAACATCCCACTGCATTATGATATAAAGACAGTAAACCAATCCACAAAATAACCACAGAAATAACCATCATATGTGCTAACACGGACACAAATTTAATATATTGAAAATGGCATCTGCTTAATGAATATGTTAGTTTAGGTATTTCACTCTTGATGACAGCAGTGGAATTACTTAAAACATAAATAAATTAAATCGTTTTTAATGATGAATGCATCATCGTGTGTTCAATGAGTAAGGTTAAATGTAATTATTTTATGACATCTACTGTCATTCAATGTCTGTGACAGTTGCTGGTGGCAAATCTATGAACAATTTTACATTGTGCCCTTTTAATACATCTTCTGATATAGTTTACCCCAAAGTGTTAATTAATACATTAATTAACAAGCATGTACTAACGTGTAGTTCAGATGGTGTTATTCATACAGAAATTCATATGACTCATGTCGTAGTTAAGGTTAGTTCTTCATTAGTACATGTCCTAACTCATCATTAGTTCATTGTAAAGTAATTATTAATTCAGGTATTAATACATGATTATTTATGTACTGTTATTGTAAAGTGTTACCAAAAAAACTAGCCTTAGCATTCCTAACCTCCTGTGTGTACCGATTCCTGGTTTCCTGGTCCCGGTCGCGGGGGTTGTTTGAAGCTAAAGCGGTACGCCACAGAATGTTTTTATGCTGGTTAAGGGCGGTGAGTTCTGGAGTGGACCACGGACTGTATCCACTCTTAGAACTTTTTATAAGGGGCATGTTTGTTTAGAACGACAAGAAAAGGCATTCTTAAAGAATGAACAGGCATCCTCTACTGAAGGGATAAGGTCGATATCCTTCCAGGGTACCTGGGCTAAGTCAAATAGGAATGCCTGTCTGCAGAAATGTTTTAGGGAGCGTTTGACAGTGATTATGGGAGGCCTTTTAACCGCAGACCGATTACGGACGCAGGCAATGAGACAGTGATCGCTGATGTCTTGGCTGAAGACACCGGAGGTGTATTGAAAGGGCATATTAGTTAGGGCAATATCTATGAGGGTGCCCTTGTTTCTGGATTTTGGGTTGTACCTGGTGGGTTCATTGATGATTTGCATGAGATTGAGGGCATCGAGTTTGGACAATAAATTGTGTGAAGCATTAAGCATATCCCAATTTAAGTCACCTAACAGTAAAAACTCTGAAGATAAATGGGGTGCAATCAATTCACAGAGGTTATCTAGGGCACAACTGGGTGCAGAGGGGGGTCTGTAACAGGTGGCTACCGTGAGGGACTTGTTTCTAGAAAAGTGAATTATTAAAAGTAAGAGCTCAAACTGTTACAGCAAGGACCTAGATAAGATAACAGAGCACTGTAGTGCCTGTCTACAATAGAGTATGCCTCTGCCTCCTTTAGTGGTCCTGTCTTGACGGTAAATATTATAATTAGGGATTGATACTTCTGAATTTTTGGTGGGTTTCCTGAGCCAGGATTCAGACACAGCTAGGATATCAGGGTTAGCTGAGTGTGCAAGGGCAGTGAATAAATCCAATTTAGGAAGTAGGCTTCTGATATTAATATGCATAAACCTAAGATTTTTACTGTTGCAGAAGTCTACGTAAGAGAGCATCTGGGGGGTGGGGATGGCATTATTGGTTGGCGGACCAGGGTTTCTTTCAACATCCCCAGCTGAACGGAGTAAAAGCAGTATGAGAGCTCGGCAGAATGCCTTGAGAATGGGGTGTTTAGAGCATTGGGTGGGATGAATGAGTGGAGTGAATTTCAGGGCAGGGTTGAATAGGTTCATTGCCTGGTGGGCAGATAAAGATATAGTGAGGTGAATGTGTATAGTGGGTGGCCCAAGGTGTTTAGTTAGAAAGAGTGCGGCAGCATCTCTATGGGAGCTGGTTAAAACAGATAGGTTAGTAAGGGTGTCTGAGTAAGAGGGGGGAGGGACAAAGGTGTTTGGGGGAAACTTAGGGCGACTAGGTGATCTACAATATAATAGAACCATAAGGGTCAATCCAAATAGCAAAAATCGAGGCATATTGACAGAAAGTGCACAGACGTTGAAGTTGACTGAGTGAGAGATTAAAAGTAAAACAGATACAAAGAGAACCGGTCAGAAATTAAGTTTCTGATAGTGCTCCGCAAAAACTGCGCACACCCTGTGCAAATGGTTAATCGAACAGGGTTACCGTCTGGAGAATGGGGCCTCCTGTAGAAGGTTAATAATATACATGTGTATAATGATTATGGAGTCAAAATGTGTATATGACCAGATAGTAGTGAAGAGTAGGTCCGATGAACAGTTTGCTTATCTGAAAAGGGTGTCCGTCTAACAAGATGTAGCTAGCAGGCCCGCTAGATGTTTCGAGCAGGCCCGCTAATCCGGGCAGTAGGGTGCTACCATCGGCCACAACGTGGAAGAAGGCAGGCAGAGGGGCAGCGATGAAGGAATCCCCGTCGACTGGGTAGTTATATATACATAATATGATTGTTCATGAAAAAAATCCGATTTTTATGTAAGGATAGTGATCATATGAAGCTAGTAATAATCAAAAAGTTATTTGGCTCCTTTGTTAACCATACTATGGTAATAAATGAAGCCAGTAATGATCACATAGTTGTTTGGCTCCTTTGTAAACCATACTACGGTAAATGAAGCCAGTAATGATCAAATAGTTATTTGTCTCCTTTGTAAACCATACTACGGTAATAACAGAAATCACTCAAATTGCCCTGATCAAAGGTTTACATGCCCTTGAATGTTTGGCCTTGTTACAGACACACAAGTTGACACACACACATTAAAATGGCAATTAAAGATAGATTTCCTACACCTATGGCATTTTAAATAGCAATTAGTGTCTATGTATTAATATTCAATGGGTTTGTTAGCTCTCACGTGGATGCACTGAGCAGGCTCGATACTGAACCATGGGGAGCAGAAAAGAACTGTCAAATGACCTGCATAATAAGGTACTGGAACTGCATACAGTTGGAAATGGATATCCAAACCTTGAAAATGCCAGTTAGTACTGTTGAATCACTTATTCAGAAGTGGTAGATTCAAGGATATCTTGATACCAAGGTCAGATAGACCAAGAAAGATTTCATCCAAAGAGTTGCCATAAAGAATTTTTACTGCGCCATTGCCACAAAAAAGCCTGGTTACAATATGCCCAACACCTTCACATGCCTCACAGCTTCTGGCACACTGTATTTGTATATGATCACAACAATAAGCGCTAATTTGGAGAGGGGTCAACAAGGCCTATAGAGAAAAGAATACCATCCCTGCTGTGAAGAGCATGGTGGTGGCTAACTGATGTTTGGGGGGGGTGAGCTCTAAAGTGAAAGGGAACCGTGTGAAAATTGATGGCAAGTTGAATGCATGTTATTGGACAATACTGGCAGACAATTTGCATTTTTCTGCACAAAAGCTGCGCATGAGATGCTCTTGGACATTCCAGCACGACAATGAGACATCTCAAACGTGTGGTTCATGCAAGATGACGTAAGACTTTGCATGACCTAAAGGAATTTTGTCAAGCCAGATGGGCAGCTCTACCATTTGCAAGAATGTGTGGGCCTCATAGACAACTATCACAAACGACTGCATGCTGTCATTGATGCTAAAGGGGGCAATACCGGATTGAAAACTGAGGGTATGCAGAGTTTCGAACAGGGGTCATTAGTTGTTTTGCCTGCTCACTCATGTTTTCTTTTTAAATGGTACATATATTGCCAATTCCCCAGAGGTATGCAAACTTTTGAGCACAACTGTATATACTGTATAATATATATATATATATTTATTTTTTTGCCTAGTTGGTAAGGGTCAAGTGACTTACAATACACACCCTTGTCAAGCAATCTGTTTTCTTTATAATGCTACTGTTGCTTTTCCATGGATACATTCACTGTTGACAGTAAACATATCATGTATCCCTCATTGTCAGCCTCTGCCTTTACCAAAAACATTCAAGAAAGTTGTTAATTAAATCCATGTCTCAAAATCGAACTTGTTTATCCAACCAATAAAACTAATTACAAAAGATAGTTTTCTAATTCTTCATCATGTGTGTATTACATTCAGCGTGTGATACAGCTTGCCTTCCTTTTATTTCTTTCATTAAAGAGGGTAAGAGTTTGAGCTTTGTCCACCAAGTACATGGCAATAATTCTGCTACCACACAACTGAAAACATAACACCCTGTTACAAAAGAATATAATGTTGTTTACATAACTTGACCCATTGAGGTGAAACCTGTTAGACCATTTATCTTTTTTTTTGGATCTTGGCTCAAACTTGTGATCAGCCCTGCTGAGTAACTGTGAGGCTATGAGATCTTCTCAATTACGCATCTCTACAGTTGGGTTGGATGCTTTATAATCCAAATCACTGTGGTTGCTGAGACACATATTTATTAGTCAATATTGCTTAAGAAAATATTGTTGAGAAGGCACTCATGATTGTCTTAGGTTACACCTAAACCTGGCATTTTGCCAGTGGTGAACCGACCATGCATGGCAGTTTATTTTTGTCAGTTTTTCACCTACAGGCCAATACAGGATTTCACATTCTAAACAGCATTCTATAGAACAGATTTAGAGGATACCACACACATATTTTTCTAGCTTGTGGGAACAGAAAAAATAAATTATTATGCCCTGACCTTAACCTTAAACGTATTCCTAACCTTAACATCAATTCCCTCATATCTAAATTCAACCTAATCTCTATGATTAACCCTAAAACTAACCCCTAATGCCTAAACCTAAAAGAGACCCTAGTTCTAATACCAATGTTGATGGTAAGTCTTCCTGTAAACATAACCCTATGGTTTCTGATCACAAACATAAACATATACAGGGGGCCATTCTAACTGTATTGTCAGAACCTGGATCACACACCAACACACATTTTGCAATAGCCTTCACATTTTGGGGAGCTCATATCAGGTTATGTGAAGAGCAAGGAAACCTTTGTTAGCAAGTCTTTATTGTGTTTCTCTCTTTGGTGAAACACTCAAAGTGGGAGAACAGAACCCAATCCTTTAGGTTATGAATAGCAGTTAAAATGGGAGAGAACAATGGCTTAAGGTCTGGGTGTTCCCTGTATCAGTCACTCTTGAGAAGCCAACTTTGGATCATTTTAAGTTCTTCATCAAATATTTAGCTCTCTGTTGCTTAAAAACATTCAGGACAGATCTGCACAACAGTCCATTTTTAAAGTGGGTGAGATGCCATTTGATAGGTTATTGTCTTCTCACCTGCTGCATCAGAGTAAATGAGGCCCTTCACATTTGATATGGCACAGTTACTCTGCAGCACATGGGCCTGTATGTTCTTGTAGCGGAAGAGAATACACCTGTTTCAAACCTACATGTTAATAATGTATTGGTGATTGGCTGAGTTCCATTTATGTACTGCCATGCCAAAGACGTTTGCAATAAAGCAGATCTGGAAAAAGTAGAGATTTTTGGTGCTGGAATATTTGGGTTTGCTCCAGGCCAAAAAGAATGCAAATTTTTTTGGAATCCAAATTCATTTAATCCATTTAATAATTTTTCCAGACTTTTGTGTAAAGGAATAGGGTTCCTTTACCTTTTTCCCCATTCAAGCATTGACTTTGTTGAAAGCTACTTTATTTAGTAACATGTACTTGCTATTACTGGGATTTGTGGTTTTCCCACCTAGCTATTTTAAGATGAATGCTTTACAGTAAGTCATTCTGGAAAAGTGTCTTCTAAATGTAAAACTTCATTGACCATGGGTTAATATTACTTACAAAGGGTCACTTGTGAGTTTGTTTTGAAGAGTAGAGGAATTAGCTTTCGATAGAAACAGAAGCCTAACCAGACTACTCACAAATTATACAATCCTAGTGGCAAATGTAGAGATTAGTGAGATAATACACATTTCATTACTTATATGTCGTGGATATTCTAGTATCCTCAAAACCCCAGTAGCTTCATTGAATATCTGAACATCAAAACATAACAGAAGGAACAATTATTCCAGGACCTGTCAAAAAGGGCTGTAAGTGGTCTTAAGTCATGTCAGCTGAACAAAAGGCATAGACAATATTTGCGTGTTGTCTAAAATGGGTATAATGTTTCAAGTGGCATTCACCTGCGATACACAAGAGACAGGTGACTTTTGCATCCAGAGGATTATCTGTTATGGAGTATGGAGAAGTCCCCATTGTTGTCAGCCATGGATATGAATATCCAAAGAGCTGGCTGAGAAAAGAGGAGAGGATACTGGCACAGAACAATCCCAGAAAGATAAAGCCTTAACTGAATAAAGGAGTAAAATAATACTTCAGGGGTACCTCCAACTATTCCCAAAAGCCACTTGAAAATGAAACACTAGCATCAAGCTTCTGAATAAATAATTGAGTTTCCAAATATGACTCAATTATTCAGAAGATGATTGGCCCAGGTTAATTGGTTGTGGAGCGTAAAAGATTCAAGGTGCCTCTTAATTGCAGCACATCAGACCCCGCTTATAATGATGACAGATGGCTGTTTGTCGAGTATGGTGTTGGATGGGAAGGTTTGAAATATTCAAACTTCCCCTTGTTACAGTATGGTTCAAGTTAGAGCATGCTACACTGTTTCATTATTTCAGGAACCAACTGTTGACATCGGTAAATTAAAGAAACAATGTTCACCAGAGATTTTACTCAGTTATGTTCAGGTTTAATTCTGCTATGTACTCCATGAGGATATTCCTGCAATTTATTGGACAGAAAGGTATTATGTAGGGTAACATTAGATTTCGCAAATAGAATGTTAATGTATTTCAAAAGGTTTGTATGTCTTCTATTAAAGAAATGAGTCTCACTTATTAAGATACATTTTTTAACAGTATAACTTATGTCTATTGATACAGTTTATAAACTGTACATTAATGCAGTATCCTTTCATATCCAACAGCATTCATTTCACTTTCATGCTTATTGGACCCATTTTGAAGGAAGACTTGATGGTTAACTCATGAAACAATAACATTCTGCAGCACTGACCTCAATGAATAGAATCAGTATTTTACCCAAGGACAAAAATGTAATTAAGTCGACCACAAATGTATTTATTTTTCCCAAACTGTTGCCGTGCAAATTACCTAAACTTTCACAAGGAACATCCATCAGCCTATATTTATTCATTAACACTACATTAATGAAAGGGTTAATTGCCTCAATATGGCCAGGCATATTTTAGCAGAAAAAACATCATTATTTTCCACTTTGTCGTTTTTTGAAAGCATTTAATCACTAATGATATGATTAGTGTTCAAAAACACACAGCGTTAAGAACAAGCTCGCAGATTTTTAAGAGCACCTAGTGAAAACTCCTCGTTGTCCAAATGACCAGTGTAATACACTATATACACACCTAATTTCTTTGTGAGTCCAACATTTCCCGTCCCTAATGGTCTAATAATTTGCACACACTTAAGTCAGCTCATTAGTTGTATATAGAGACTTAAGGGGAGGAAACACCTGTTCATTTAGTTAACCTACTCTAAAAACACCTCACTAAATTCACAGGCATAAAAATAAACCAAGACATGACCATGACAACATAGTGGTACCACACACAAAAAATTAAATGGCGCTGCAGATATCTTAAGATAAATATCAGTGGGAAAAAGGCATATATACAGACCTCAGGTTAAAATTGAATGAGAGGTCCGTAAATCAACTCTTGCCATTGTTTTTTAACAAAAAAAATCCATTTGCACTGTAGAACTACTGAGTTCAAATAATGTACATATCCAAGAAGGTCACTAGAATGTTTGCTACATTTGCACATGTTCTCTCATGTGAATATTGATGGATGTGCATTGTATTTGTATAAACATTAGTGTGTCAACTTCTACATGTACATGTAAACATTTATGCGTGTATGTCACCTGGGCCCAGCAGTGTCACCGTCCTGTCACACATGATTGATGAGGTGACCTCAAGAGGGACGTGGCCCATTCAGCCAAATCCTTCGGCATCGGAACCACCCACACCTAGCTCACAGCTCCCTGCCCTGGAAATTCAAGACCACAGGCCACAAATGACTGTGTAAGGCATCCCGTCCTCTTCTCTCAGTACAGTAATTAACCTGCTTCTTACCTCCGTGTTGAGCAGCATCCACACAACAGCCAGTAATCAGCAGACACTTAACACAACAGCCTTGCACATGAAAATGTGACCCAAGCGATTCTTTTATCCTATGTCCTATTTTCTACATTACTCTTTCCAAATCAGCCAGTAGCTGCCTCACACACACAAACGTAACACCTTGTGTAGTTTTTTTCACAGTTTAATGTCTCATTAATGATGCTAGATTCATGAACCTAAAATTAAATTATTCATATTTTGTAATGTGGCTAGTAGGACTTCATGGATGAATCATGGACTCCACTTTCCCTAGTCAAGGCTACTTTAAAAGTAAAAAACATTTAAAAGAACTGGTTACTTTTAGTGACATTCAATATTTATTCAGTTCAAGAAATATAACCATGCATACAGCTAATAAAATGCATGATCCCTCGCTGGCTTGCCTCATGATAAAATGCATGTCCTAAATCAAATAGATTTTGTGTTGTTCTTAGTACAGTCAAGCTCTCCATAAACTCTCCAAATCATCCATATTAGTAACATGGAGAATATATCCTGTTGTCCATTCCAGCATTCAACCAATAATTTCCTTTACCTACCCTGATGATCTCAGATATTTCTGGTTTTCATTAACAGTGCTTGGTCCTAGAAGTTAGTCATGGCATGTGAACCTTGCAGGGGAAGTCTGGGACCAAAAATCTACCCAGAAATTTGTGACAAACTGGCCCATTTTCGCTCAAACATTTTAGGCTGCAGTCTGTGTATTGATCATAATTTTGCAAAAAATATGAATAACATTACTTAACAAGAACCCTTTTCAACAAAAAAGTTGTCTAATGAGACCAGCCAGTTGGACCAAAAAAAAGAAAACAATGCACTAGGCAGTTTCACAACCTGCCATGTGGTCAGTCCATATCTGGAACATTTCCATGAATGCTGTGAAAAAATCAAATACTACAGTTTTCCACACGACCCATATAGTTTGGTTAGAAAAAAATGAATTTCAATGACATTTCACATTGTTAAATATTTCTCTCCCAATATGAAAGGTGTAATTACATTTTCCACAATACAGTTTACTTTGTACAATACAGTTTACATTCACATTTCAGTCAAGGCATGGAAATTATGACTTTCCATTTCATTATAGGGTCCCATCTACAGTTAAGAAGAACCTTTCCTAAAAACCAAGCAGTAGCTTAGACACCTTCTGGACTATCTTAAATGAACACTCCAGATCCCTAAACACCAAGCAGTAG